>BSXT01018950.1:0-27623 GCA_030267785.1 Phytophthora fragariaefolia
CACGGGATGCCTACTTTACTGCTCTTCTATCGCACTACACGTCGTAGCACACGCTCCTGCGGCGCGAGCGCGGTGACTCGGGCTCCGAGTCCGGCTCGACCGCGCCCTCGATGCTGTGGTGCTGACTGTCAATGGAGTGCTCCTCCGCACCGCTGGAGCTCGGCGCAACCTTGAGCTCGCCTGGCTGCTGCTGCAGCCTTCGGCTTCGGTCGCTGGGGCCGCAGAACCAGTCGAGCACCTTCTCGACCTCGGACGACGGCACCACCAGGATCAGCCACAGCAGCGCGAACGCCACCACGAGCAGCAGCACACCCACGCCCAGGTATATCCTTGACCAGAAAACCCACCCGGAGCGCCACGCCGAAGCCTCCTCGACCGAGAAGTGCGTCGGGTGGAACTGGAGCTTGGGCGCCCAGCCACCTGAGCAAACGTTGGCAACGCTTGCATTCGTTGCCGCGGCCGATTCGGCACCATCGTGGTCATGAAGGAGGTTGTGTGCTCCGTCGTGTTCGTGAGTTTTGCGGTGCTGGACCGAAGGCAGGGCGTGCTGCTGGACACAATTTCGACACATTCACCATAATAGGGTAGGAAAGAAAGGTAGAACCACAAGTGTGGCTAGAGCTCGCGAACACGTTCACAATACAATAAGTACAATACTTCAAAATATTGCCGATATCGTATTGATTATCACAAAATCCGTATCTAGTCAAACATCATTGTGACAATCAATACGATATGGAGGAAGTATGAAACAAAGTTTATTAATAGAATTTCGTTCGTAAAAACCGCTTCGTGTCGTGATGATGAAGATACGCCAATTGCAAACCTGGACGCGTAAAAAAGATTTGATTAAGATATCAGCTTGTCAATACGTGCTCTGCATTCCATCATCAAGCGCGATAGCCAAAAGCAATCTCGTCAATGAAGTGGCAATTTTGTGTAAATCACGCCGTGCTCTCAAACCTCTTTTCTGGGCTTGTTGGACTCAGGTCAAGCAGCGGCTTAGTCAACTAATCATCTCAACGGTGTTCGATTGAATATTCTTTATATTTACTGCTTATCGCCTTGCTGCTATAAATGTGGGAAAATGTCAGGGTGGTGCGGGTACCCGAAAACCGTCATTGCGTTAATAGATACTGGGACTACTAGTAAATGACAGCGATGAATATGCAACTAAAGCTGAGTGCGGAGGCGTCTGCTACTTGTGACTTCTTCTTGATCGTTTCCGGCATCGCTATCCAGGGCGTCGTCCGACGAGGCTTCGCTATCCGTCCAAACGGATGATTTTGCCTCGATGAAAACGTCGGTGGGAAGAACGATCACAATGGGCACGTAGTCTTCTTGCTGGCTTGACTGTTGTGAATCCGGACTTTCCACGGGCTCGATAGAGCTAAGAGGATCGATGGGAGTGAGAGGAGGCGGAATATCAGGCTCGCATTCGCAGTCTTCACTGCTGACCGACTGCTGACCCCCAAATGCGACTGCAGCGCTCTTCTCGCTGAAGACACTGAGCAACTCACACGGCGGGGTGTCAACGGAGACGCCTTCCGGCATGACAGCGCAAACGCGACAGCTACGTATTCCGAATAAATTGCAACCAGGGACTGCGCTTGCCTCGAGACATGCGGGGTCTGTGACGGCCATGAGCCCTGCGTAGATCATATCTGATGTGGCTGAGCACGCAGGATCATCGGGCAGCTCTAAGACGACCTGTGCCTCGATGACAGGTAGGAGAATCACATTAAGAGCACAAAAGGCACATATCTTTAATAAATTCTGAATGTAGGTCATGGTAAATCGATGAGGAATATGTTTGCAGGGAGAAGAAAGAGGCGAAGTGGGTAAATACGACCGTGAGGTTGGTCCAAACCGTTGATGCGATGATAATAGCTCGCTTGCTCGGTCTCATGGCGAGTGCCTGAGCCTGCCAAAAAGCCGTTGCAAGACCCATACAAACACCTCCTGATCTCAAAACGCCAACCTTACCACTTCAAGTTGAAGAAGAATATCGGCAAAGTGCGATTTCTCCACTCGTATAAGCCCCCCAATCACGCCAGTGCGAACCCCAACGTTACTGCACACGTGCATCCCTACCTGCTACATGTACTAAACAAAGGGCATGTAATGTACTTGAAGTATGTGATTGAGTGTGCATTGTGATCTGCCAGCGTACGTCCAAAACTCTAGCGCGCGGTGCTCGGCCGCACGTGAGAGCGTTACGGAAGTTACTTCTTTCGGCGGTGCTGGCACCGAGCCGGTCGCGATCCGGTTAAAAGTTCCCGCTGACACGAACAGCCTCACCCTCACGCTTCGCTGATCTTCAGCCGGCGCTTTACTTAGCTTTGGTACCGTACTACTACGTACGAAGTACTACGTAGTAGTACACTATTAGTACGAGTACATGCTACTGTACATGCATGTAGGCGAGCATTGCTAAGGATTGCTGGCTCTTCTTTGAGTCCTGCCGCGCTCAAGACTCTACAGTGCCGAGCTTGCTTGGGATCGCTGAGTTCACCAGCCACGCAACAGCGAGGGACATGTCACGAGCCTATCCGCCCCGCTTCCCCCAAAGGCTCTGTACAGGAAGACAAGCCAGCCGTGGCACTGCCACGGGGGACAAGACAAGGCGTCACGTCAATCACCAGTTTGTGGAACTCGCGCTGACTATATTTTTTTGTGTGCAAGAAGTCGGAAAAACCTCTGCGTATCGGCATACCCTATTATTTTTCATTTTACTTGGGTATACTATGGATATATCTCTCTACAAACACATTTCCCGTCAGAAATCGATCTGCACAGCCCAAATCAAGGGGATAAGGGGAGACGCTGCGGAGACCGAGGACGGACCTTCCCACTCGCGACTCGCTCTCTTGAGCAGCGCGCCCCGGAGACTCGGTGGAGGATACGTTGCACAGCATCCCAGCAGCTCCTCCACGTCGCGTTGTAAGGCCCCAAGTCGGTCGGCGGGTCCCCAGTGTTTCCCCCCCCAGGTGGCAGCAGACTCGATTCGGCCAGGCCATGAATGGCTCGCTCCAGCTCGCGCTGCTGCTGGCCATGGGCGGCACAGCGGCGCGCGCGGCGGCCGAGGTCTGCGTCAATGCCAGCACGCTCGTAGAGGGTGAAACGGACTCCACCGCCGTCGTTTACGACTCGGACTGCAATGCGCGCTCGTTCGAGGTCGTGGTGAGCTCCACGGTCGAGCGCAGCCTCAACCTGTCCAACCTAGACGTCGTGCAAGTGCGCAGCTACCCGCGCGTCTATCAGCTGTAAGGGGGCGTGGCAATCGTAGGGTGACGACGCTCAGAGGGTGACATGCTTGCGTTCTTGGTGCTGGTGCTCTTCTATAGGCTGCTCAACAACAACGAGCTCGAGACGTTTGCGCCCGCGGACTCGGACAATGACATGGAGGACTTGTACGTTGCCCTCGGCAGATTATTAGCATCGTGCGGCGGCCACTGACGGCGTTGTGATGGTAGGGAGCTCGCGGACAATTTCATCTCGGATCTGTCAGCCTTCAACTTCCCACGCCGACTTAACTACTTGGACCTAAGCACCAACTCGATCACAACACTGTCGTCGTCCACCCCCTGGCCCGAGTCAGGCGAGCTGCAGACGCTGTTGCTGCACGGCAACTCGCTCAGCTCGGTGGGCGTCGACACCTTCACCAAGCTCGTCGCGCTACAGTCATTGTACGTTGGCGCAAGAATTTCTTGCCTCTTCTAGACGGCGTGCTAACATTCCTGAATGCAGATCAATCTCGAGCACGGGCATCTCCAACCTGGATGACCTCATGCTACCAGTGTCACTGCGCACGCTGAACGCGACCAAGAACTCCTTCACGAGTGCCACAACCAACTTTTCCAATCTTCCCACTGCTCTGCAGTACCTGTGCGTTCTTGCGGTTTTACACTCCAAACGTTGGTGTACCGAATTCTAACAGACTTCCCCGTGCGCCTGCCTATTT
This sequence comes from Phytophthora fragariaefolia, assembly GCA_030267785.1. Classification (NCBI taxonomy): domain Eukaryota; phylum Oomycota; class Peronosporomycetes; order Peronosporales; family Peronosporaceae; genus Phytophthora; species Phytophthora fragariaefolia. The sequence continues at coordinate 3,965 of BSXT01018950.1, forward strand.
TTCCAGAGACCTGAGCTCCAACCTGCTCACGACATTCCCAACCATCGTCTCATCCCTCACCACGCTTGTGGAGCTGTACGTTTGAAAGCCGTCCTTTACGTGCTGTATGCAGCCGTTGACTCATCCACATGTGCGGTCTTGTGCAGGAACCTCGAGTCTAATGGCATCAAAAAGGTCAGCGGCGTGACTTTCGCTTCAACGCTACGAAAAGTGATCCTTGCGGATAATCCGCTGTCCACGATCGAAATTTGCCGCTCCGACGTGAGCGTGTTTCAGAGTCTTACGGAATTTACAGCCCCGTCTTCTGTATCGAGTTCGTGCTCGAACCCGAAGGCTTCCAACGAGGAAATTCAGGGCGTCGCTTTTTGCGTTCTTGAGGACGAGGACTGCGTCGTGTCATCCACATCCGAGTCTGACTCGAGCAGTCTGGCCCACGCAGATATCAACGACATTTCTAGTTCCACCGATTCAGCCGCTTCGCAAGCGTCCAGCACTAGCTCGAGCTCGTCTATCTTTTCGGCTGAGTCCATTGGTATCATCGGCAGCACCTTCTTTCTCGTTGGCGTTCTGCTCAGTGCGCTCGTGTTCGGATTCATGTGGAACAAGCGGAGAAACAGCATCAGTGGCAATACCGATGATCACTCTCGACGTGCTGCTCTGAAGTTGAACCGCGATCGTCGCTTGGGTAGCAGCGGAGGAAACTTCATGGTTTTCACATCCAGCGGACGCATGAGTCGTGGTAATGGAAACGAGGAGTACCGCGATAGCAAGATCGACAACCACAGCACGTTCGGTAGCAACATCAATACCCCGGCGGAGGCGGCATGGGGGATCTACGAAAGCCCGCTCGACAAGTACAACCCAGTGGCTCTGCTCGAGCCAAGCCCCAAAGACAATGGCGTCCTCGGAGCCAGCACAGCTTCTCTCCAAGTACGCAGCAAGCTCAAAAGCAAAATCAACCTGGACGATCTGTTGGTATACGAGATCCCTCCAGAGGAGATTCAGATGCGGTGCGCGCTGCACATGTCATCTTGCAAGGTGAGCAGCAAGGCTGCATTGGCTTTGAGCAGCGTGGGCGTGGTTAACCCCCGCAAGAAGATGGATAGGGCGCTGTTTCTGGCGGAGTACCAGGGTTACAAGGTGGTGATTCAAGCACTCATGCGCTCGAAGAAGCGTCTCGAGAAACGCTTCGTTGAGCAGATTCGACTTGCAGCGTCCTTTGACCACGCGTCGATTGTCCACTTCATCGGCGTCACCACCGGCTGCAGCACCACCGCAAGTCGTCGTCGTGGCAGCAGTGCCGCGCCTTCGCCCGTGTCGTACAATGGCTACGGACCTACCAACAGCACGAGCGAGAGTATGGCACGCGGCACGCCGACTAAGAGCCGCTACCCGACCATGGGTGCTCCGTCATGGCACCTAGGTGTCGTGTTTGAGTACATGCAGCACGGCTCTCTCGCATCGATGTTCGAGACGGAGCGCCATCGCCGCGAAGGCAAGGGATTCCACCCGGGCAACAGCGTTGCGGCGAGCATCGGTAGCGGCAATGGTAACATCTTCAGCTGGTACCCGGTGTTTGCCAACTCGAGTGCGAGCGTGAATGCGAACCCGAACGCCGACTGGAGGTGCAAGCTGTCGATCGCTTTGGATGTAGCTATGGGTCTTGTCTATCTGCACGCCAACAACTACGCACACGGCCGTGTGTGCGCTCGCAAGGTGCTGGTTAACGAGCAGGGCGAGGCGAAGCTCAGTGCGATGGATGTGCTTCTGCCTTCGGATCTGGCGCCGAAGAAAGAGAACAATGACAACCACCGCATGACGGACGACTTCCGTGGTTCACTCAGGGAGAGCGCGATGTGGACGATGCAGAAGATTACGGGTCTGCGCGGCACTGGCACGTCCAAGGTGTCCAAGCGGCATTTGTCAGGCGGCAACCTTGGTCGCCGCCACGCCAACAACAGCGGCCAGAGCGATGCGAGTGGAGTGAGTGCGGCCAGCAGCATCACGCTGGACGACAACAACAGCCAGCATGGCGACAACCCCGCCTTCGATGAGGAGTCCGACGAGTTTGATAAGAACTCGCTGAACTCGAGTGGGATCGGGTCGGCCACGGTGGCTGCCCAGCGCGACGACGTGTACGCGTTCGGAACGTTCTTGTGGGAGCTGGACACGATGATCGCAGTGGAGGAGGACCTGGCCAGCTCCCGAGTCGCCGCTGGTGCTGGCAGCAACCCGCACCTGCTCAAGTTCTCGGCGGACTGTCCAATGGAGCTGCAGGAGCTGGCGCGTCGGTGCTGGCGCGAGGTGCCGAGCCAGCGCCCGGACGCCATCGACGTGCAGGAAGAGCTCGTACGCGTGCTGGAAGGCCGCTTGACCACCACCGGCCAGGCCCCGCCCAACTGGGCGCGGCCGAGCTACCTCAGCTCCACAAGCGCGCTCAGCAGTGTGTCGAGCTCGGAGTTGTCGTCGAACTTGTCGTCGCTGCCGAGCTCGTGCTCGGTGATGGCCGTGTCTGTGGCCGATCTGTGAGCGGGGAGTGAGTGAGAGAGTGCTTCACGTGACGGAGGTCAGTTGATGTATTTATTTGAGCTCCGCAGCCGCAGGAGCACAATTTTGTCAGCAAGTCCCAAGTGTGTCTTCGTGTGGGAGTCGGATCACCGTGACTCGGGGCGCTAGAGTCCCGAGTATTGCAATTGCAATGCGCCTGGGCGCCCGCAGCCTCGATGCGTCCCCGACGGGAAGGGAGGGGGCTGTCGAGCGCCCGTAGCATACTGCCTAGATAGAAAACGTATAAAGGTTTCAACTACGGTCTCGAAACAGGTTATATTCTCGACTACTACTACGGCACTGTAGTACCATGTAATAGCTGCTCGCGTCCACGTTGAAGTCGTGTCGACGAGACTCGTCGGTCGCCTCATCGCGCCAGAGTATCCACAGGTCCGGCCAGTCTGCTGCTCCCTCTCATCTACAGTCGGAAGATGACGCCGGTCCAGGCGGTGTGCCGGTGTACATTTCTGTATACAGGTACACTGTACATGCATACATACGTATTTGTATATTCATTCATACATGTATACGAGTGTTTAGGGGTACTCGACATTTTCTTTCTGACTCCCACACGAAGACACACTTGGGACTTGCTGACAAAATTGTGCTCCTGCGGCTGCGGAGCTCAAATAAATACATCAACTGACCTCCGTCACGTGAAGCACTCTCTCACTCACTCCCCGCTCACAGATCGGCCACAGACACGGCCATCACCGAGGACGAGCTCGGCAGCGACGACAGGCCCTATCCATAGACACCTTAAGAGACAGCGATGACGTGCAGTACGCTGCAGTTCACGCGCACGAGCAGGTTGCTGTGGTGCCTGTTGCACGTCCCGGTCGGCAGGCTCCGCGGCCGCTGAAACTCGGGCATCTGGTCCTGCGGCGCGATTTGCGCGAGCCGCTCCCTGGACCAGAATCCCGGCTCGGAGCCGCGCTCGGGCTTTGCCTGTCAAGCTGTCAAGGCGGAAGCGCAGCAACGGGCACATGTCCCGGTCAACCGCGCGAGCCTCGCGACCACCGCGACGCTCGCCTCAAGTGGCCGCGCGGCGGCGGCCCGCGCGTCCGGACGCCGCGCGCCTCCCGCGCCTCCCGCGCTGGGGTCCGCGCGGCCACGCGCGCAGCTCAAACGTCCAGAGCCGCTCTGGGCCGCGGGCGCGGGGCCGACGAGCGCACGAGCGCGTCTGCCAGCTGGCGGTGCATGTCATGCCCAGCCGGTCTCTGGTCGTGACGGGGCCGCCCGCTCTCTCTGCTGCCGCCGCCGCCGCGCCCTTATCCCGCAGTCTCACTCCGCGCGCCTCGAGCTCCGCGCGTGTTCATTCCCCCGAGACGCTGCCGCCGAGATGCGGCGAGGCGCCACCGACACGTGGGCGCCGCGCCCCACGCACACGCACGCGGCCACGACGCCGCGCTCGCAGCGGTCCACGGCCACGACGCCGCGCTCGCAGCGCTCGGCGTCGGCCGCGCACGGCACGATCCTCGTCAACCTCGACGGTGCGTGGGCCCGCGCGCGCCACGCGCGACGCGCGCGACTGACTCCCGTGTGCCTGTGCCAGTGCATCTCCACCGCGCCAACATCGGGCGCGACATCAGCCCGAGCGACGAGGACCTGATCGTGCTCTTCCGGCGCAACAGCAAGGAGGTCACGAGCGAGCCCGCGCGCTGGAGCGCCGAGCACTGCGCCGTGTGGAACCAGCACGTGGGCATCCAGACGTCGCTGCTGCGCCACAAGAAGAGCGGCGCCGCGAGCGACTTCCTCAAGAAGGAGTACGAGATCGTGCTCGTGGCGGTGAGTTTCATCCACAGCTTGGCCGCTTCCTGCGCGTGGCGACACTCGAGCCATCTGCCGCCGCCGCCATGCGCGAGCACCACCTGGTGCCTGCGGGAAGGCGCGCTCGCACGACACGACACTATCGCTTCTGACCGCTTCGTGCCTCGTACTCCCCTCCCCGTGTGTGTAGCTGCCCAGCCACTCCGCCGTCGCGCTCTTCTCGCTCGACTTCGCCACGCTCGTGCAGCTCGGCGCCAGCGCGCAGGACCGGCACAAGTCGTTCCGCATCTCGCCCATCAAGTGCCGCGACCTGGCGGCCACGCTCGAGTTCAACATCACGTGGGACCTCGTGCAGTCGCCGAGCAGCTCGCAGGTGAGCGCCAACACGAGCGCCAACATGATGATGCACCCGACCGCCGCGCCGCACGCGCCCGGCCTGGCCGGACTGCCGCCGTCCTCCACGCTGCTGGCCAAGAGCTCGCAGCAGCTGCACAAGTCGCAGGCGTCCAAGCCGCAGACCCCGCGCTCGCGCGACGCCAACAGGTCTCGGCGAGCGGGCAATGAGACGTCCGTGTCCACGCGACGGACCACGGCGAGTCTCAGCTCCGCGGGCAGCGAGCGCGACCTGCTCGAGGAGCTTTCGTCGTCCAACTGCACCAACTGCCGCTCTGCCAAGCGCAGGCTCGACAGGAAGGAGGTGCAGGTGCTGCAGCTCGAGTCCTTCCTGAAGGAGTCGCAGAAGCGCATCGACGCGCTTGCGGCCGAGAACGACGAGCTCGCTATTCGGGAGAAGGCCGAGACGCGCAACGCAGCGCAGCAGCGAGCTCTCAGTCTGCGTCTGCTGCAGGAGCTGGAGACGGCGGTGCAGCTGTGCAACAGCCAGATGCAAGTCCAGGACACGACGTTGCTGCCGCAGCGGGAGCTCATTGAGCGCGTCAAGAAGTTTCACGAGGAGGTGGACCCGCTGCGTGGACACTCCATGACCTCTCGACCATCGCGCACCTCACGAACGTCGCAGATATCGCTGTCTACCTTTGACTTCCGAGCCGAGACCGAAGCTGCGCTGCAGCGCAATCAGCGACTGCAGCAGCAGTTGGAGTTCTTGGGACGATCCATGGACTACGACAGCGAGAATATCGAGGGCAGCACTCGTCATCGCTCGGCCACAGATGCATCAGGAACGACTATTTCATCAGCCCATAGCGGCAGCGTCACGGTAGACTGTGAGGAACGCCCGGTGGCGCTTACTATGACGCAGCAGCTGAACAACCTTGAACGCGAAAACTTTAAGCTTCGGGCGGAGCTCGAAGATGCTCTCGCCAATGCAGCCAGCGCCCTGAAGAAGCACTCGACCGGCTTCCCCTCAGGCTTGACGAACGGGCTATCATTAACCGCAGAGGTTTCGGAGACGACGAGCTCCTCGAGTCGCGATGACATTGAAGAACCAGAAAACGACGACTCAGCGCTGCTGACTCGTATTCGCGAGCAGCACGAGTTTGAAGCTGGACGATCGGCAGCGCTTGAGACTGAGCTCGACAAGGCTAAGGGCGAAATTGGAAAGCTAAAGGACCAGCTCGAAGTCTTTCAGAACGAACGTGCTTTACTGGAGGAGAAGGCAGAGCCCCAGCAGGCACCTGGCTTCTTGGACAAGATCTACGCAGACGTCGGCAAAGCCAAGTTGGTTCTGGAGGAACGTGTCACGCAGCTGGACGAAATGCTTGCTAGTGCTACGGAGGAAAATGCTCGGCTTCGCAGTGAGATCGAAGAACTTCAGAACCAAAAGAACAGCAGTCAGGGCCAAGCCACTTCAGCTGAGGTTGACGAGCACATTGCTGAACTCGAGCGACTGCTTGAGCTGCGTGAAAACGAGAAAACGTCGAACGAGGCTGAGCTTCCTGCAACCAAGAGACAGTTGGACGACGCTGAAGCCCGCGCTCGCTCAGGCGATCGTGCCAAGGCTGAGCTGGAAAGTGAGCTTGCAGGTGTACGCCTTACGCTGAAAATGGCACAGGAGGCGACAACGCAGCTTGAGAACCAGTTGGCTTCATTGTCTGTCAATGCTCCTCCCGCCACGACTAACTCTACGTCGTTTGTGTCTCACTACTCGGCTGCGAGTGATTCAACTACACAAAACGAAGAACTGGCCGACGTGCAAAAGCAGCTGAAGCTGTCCAAGCAAGAAGTCATGCAGCTCCGCTTCCGCAGCAACCAGCTTGAAAGCGTTCACGAGCGACTGGAAGACGCGCTCAAGGAGAAACGCACGTTGGAAGTGAAGCTGACGGCTTTGGAAGGCCAGCTCTTCGAGCAGCGCAGCCGTACCATCAACTCTGACAACAGTAGCTTCATCGCTCCCTCGTTGGATGCTAAGAGCTCGGCAATGCTCACTGACATTCAACGCGAGCTGGATCAAAAGTCTGCTAAGCTGATGATAGCGGAGCGCGAGCTTGAACGCATGCGTGGCCAAGGCAACGGACAAGGAGAGACCAGCAACCCCAGCAGCATTGAGGATGTGGCTGACAAGGTGAAACGCTTCGAGAACGAAATTGCAAACCTGTGCCAGCGCAATGATGAGCAAGCGAAGCGTCTAGAGAAGCTGGGAGCCCGTGTGACAGTAGCCATCCGCGAGCGCGACGAGCTCGAAGGGATTGTCCAGCAAATGGTGACGGAGATGTCGCTGCTTGGCAAGGACGTGAAGATCCCTGGAGTAACAGCTCGCAACCACCGCACACCGTCGATCCCCGAAACGGAGGAGCTGGAAGAGAAGGTGCCGTCGTCGACTTCTCGACGGGTGTCGCCGCCGCCCCCAGTCCAGACTGGTAAGATTTCAGATCGCTACGCAAACGCAGTGGCTTCCAGCACGTCACACACGCCTAGTGCTGCTACGCCCGGCGTGACCAGCAGCAAGGTGGCGCAGCTCATGAAAAACTTCTCTGCGCAGAGCAGTGACAGCGACAGCCCGGGTCCGTCCCCGAGCGGCGTTGCGTTCAAGCGTCCCACGAAGCTGGATTTCCGCAACCGCAAGGCTTCCGCCCCGAACAGTACCTCGCAGCTCCGTTGAGGAGCTTGCGAGCGATTGACCCCCTAATTATTTGATGTCGAAGTAAAGCCGTGAAGTGCAGCAACAGAAAGATTGAGATCGTGAACCTAGACCTATAACAACGTGCTCGAACAGTAAATCAAATCAAAAGTTCAGACATGTCAAAACTTCAGACTTGAAGCGACTTACGACTAGCTAAAACCGGCTTTACTGCTCATCCTTCGTGTACACTTCAGCTACACTGTACACTTCAACTAGATCCAAGTGTTGTGCGGCAGGCTCCCAGGACGGAGGATGTGGTACGGCTGGGCCTCGTGTTGCTCGTTGGTCACAATGAAGTCGTCGATGGCCTGCAGCTCGGCATCGTACGCTCGGATGGCCGGCTGCAGCCTCGGGTCGTCATTGAACGGAGCCACATTGTACACGGACTTGAGAGTCGTTTCCTCCGGCCGCGGACGGTTGAACAACGCGCTGAGGAAGACCATGGCGGGGAAGAGCTCGCGCGGCTGCAGGTAGCTGAACACGTCAATTTTTGAGTGACCGTCGCGCTCTTTGCGGTTTGGCAGTGGCCGCCATAGTGCAGCGGCGCTGAAGGGCATGGCCACCGTGGTCCACGTCACCTCGCCGTTCATGGCGTGGTGCTTGACGACGCTCTGGAACACCAGTCTCGTTAGTAGCTGCTGCAGTGGTTTCTTACCCTCGAATGCCTCAGGGAAGTCGTGCAGATGTGGGACCTCCGCGCACGCCGCGGCCCATTGCTGCAGTTCCACGTCCGCCTTAACTGCTTGGTCGTCGGCGTAGTAGACGTCGAGGAACCCGCCGACGAAGCGCGAGATGGCGTCGGCGTGCATCTTGCCGTACACGACGTACTTGTGCGGCAGGTGCTGGATGCCGCGCTGCTTGGCGTCGCTGTAGACGTCGTCGCGCAGCGAGATGCGGCGCCGTGCGTCCTCCAAGAAGCGCACGCAGCCGGCAGCGCCGATGCCGAAGGTTCTGTCCAGCGGCGTGGACGTGTTGAAGAGCACGACTCCCGCCTGCTGCTCCAGCCCGAAGTCAAGCGCGAAGTGCCGCATGAGCAGGGCCCTCACCGGGTGCTTCTCCGCGAACGCTCGGTACAGCTCGACGCGGATGGGGATCGACAGCGTGTGGCTCTCGGCGAAGTGCTGCATCTGCTGGAACGTGGTCTCGGCGGCGTTCAGCGCCGTCTTGGCCAGTTGCCACTCGGCGGGCGCGTCGAAGGGCGTGTACGTCACGCCCGAGTCCACGAGCCGGATGGCCAGCGGCACGAGCCGCTCCGCGAAGCAGAAGTAGCCGACCACGGACGGCAGGAACTTCCTCGGCGTGTGCGACGCGTGTGTTGCGTCCGACTCGACCCTGGGCACCGCGGGGTCCCCCCACCGCCCGATGGAGGCCAAGTCCACCACGAACAGCTTCTTGTCGGTGCGCAGCGACTGCACCGACGCGCCGGCGCCGCACACGCGCTGCACGTTCTCGGCGGTGAGCGTCTCGTCCTGCGGGTCGGCGTCGGAGTCTCGCGCGGCTCGCAGGCTGAAGCCGCGCACGCTCAGGCGCGAGGCGCCGAAGCCGACGTCCCCGTGGTCCTCCAAGTCCGCGGGGGCGTCCGCAATGTGGCGGAACAGCTCGTAGAAGCGCGTGTACGCGCCCGTCGAGTTGAGCTGCGGCAGCCAGCGCGCGGCCAACGCGGCCATGAGCTCGGGCGTGTCCGGCTTCAAGGCGCGGAGCTGCGCCAGGTCCTGGCGCTGCAGTTGCTCGACGATGGAGCCTGGCCGGGCGACGGGTCCCATGTAGATCGGCAGCTCCTGGCCGTCGATGGACCACGCGCGCGCCTCGTTCCGGAGGCCGTTGGCCATGAGCTCGATCTCGGCCGCGCGCTCGGGCGTGTGCGCGATGCTGAGACCGGCGCACGTTGAGGTGGTGGTAGAGTTGAAGCTGCACACGTCCGACTCGCCCGGTGCGGGGAGCAGCGGACTGTAGTCGTCGGAGGAGAAGAGAGGGAGGAAGTAGTGCGTCGCTGCGGCGGAGAGCCCCGCGGCGGCGAGGAGGTACTTCATGGCTTGCCAGGGGATGACTACACGAAGCGGTGGATTGAAGAGTGGACAAGTGCTGGAGGGAGCTCTCGACAGACTGCGACCGAGCTGGCTGGGGGCGTCTTGATGCATGTCGGTGGTGGGGTCATCGACGGCTTGAGGACAAGTGCAACGGTCTGCGCGCTTGATGCTGCCAACGCTTCAGAGTCTGGGTGGCCTCGCTCGTGAAGGACACTTCGATGCAAAGTAGAAGTTCGATCTATTACGTTTTTTTGATTCGGAGTTTCCAAGTCAAGATGGCCGCGTGGCATCGGTTGCTCAATACCACCCTGATGTCTTCATTGTGTTGAAGCGTCCTTCAGAATGGTATGAATCTTTGTCTGCTCGAAGGACGGAAACAACTAGTTCGAGGCGCATACGCTGCAACGGCTTTGGAGAGTTAGGCGGTGCTTCATTTGAAGTTAGGATGGAATAGCTACAGTATTCCAGAACAGCAGCCCGCTTCCGGCGACAACACGAAAGCTCGTTAAATAGACATCGATGCGAAACCAGACTTCTGTGGAGACGGGCCTGCGTGCCTGTGTCAAACACGGTTATTGAGAGAGTTAATGGCGTTCTATTTTGATTTTTTTTATGTTTTATCTATAGAGGCCTGAAATGTAGTTAGACGATCAATCAATGTGTTCGTCTGTCCGATTTGTTTTGTAGTTGATTCTTTCTGCAAGTGACCAGCTGTCCTCCAAAGGTAGGCCTCAGCATTCTGCTTGCTGTTAGTCGGGAAGACATAAGTGGTCGTGGTCTTGGCCTTGGCTAGAAATTTTGCAACTGCAAGCGTTGATCGTACTGGTTTCACCATTTGTGTGTCAAACACGGTTATTCTCCATTACATGTAAAGTACATGTAGTACACGTAAATAGGGATGTATGCAATATAGTGTAGTTAACCCGTCCACCCGAAGGCAGATGCTGTCAACTCGCCCACCCTAGGGCTATTCTCTGTTCTGTGCGTCACCTGCGCACCAGGGGTTTCTTGGCACGTCCACCTAGGAAGCGGTTATCACTAGCAGGTCGTACGAGGCAGATCGGCCGTCGACTAGCACTATGCCAGCCTGCTCCCAGAGCCAGGATAGGGACGATGGGGAGTGAGCGTTCTCGGCACCGGCAACCCCATGGACATGGTCTTTACGGCTGCTCACGGCAAATGGTCCGGTATTATGTGCAGGGTGGACACCAGGCTCTTTGACATGCAACACACCGAAATATCTACTGAGCAGTGGTGTCCGACGTTCGAGGCAGCATCACTAGCCCGGCCCCGACCTGGTACAAGCTCTCCTTGTGCACCCCCATCAGCCTACTGTCCAGCCGGCCTCTTAATACACTCCTGCTAGCTTACCTCGCTTTACGCCTGCCTCTCTTGCAGAGACTACAACCCGTGTACGACACCAAGTATCTCCCTGTTTAGCCCTTCGTTGTCGCCGTTCGGCTCCAAATCCAGATTGAGGGTCGAGCTGCGACTGCAGTTCGCTACCCCCACTTACCGAAGCCCCCCTATCTCCTACTCCTATAGCTAAACGGTGTCTCCTAGCTACTGGACCTCTCCCTCTTCCGTCGTTCTGGCCTCACATTCCTCACCTTGCTGTTGTCTCTCCGATGCCCATACTACTCTGCAGATCCGCTCGGCGGGTCACCTCCCCGTGCGATCTTCCGGGGCCGCACCCACGATCTTCTGCGGCTGCTCCCCGCCTCTTCAAGCTTGCACTTCCTTCATCTCCGGTACCACTAGCCATCTGGCGTACTTCCGCCACCACACACTGACTACGACGCTCTTGTCGTCACCAATCTCCAGCTGCTGTCTTCGCTCGTCACCTCGTCAAGTCGATCGTCACCGGTACTTGCTTCTCAGCCACGTGACCTCAGCTTCAACTACAATAGTAACACCATAATCACACAGCATCGACAACGGAAGCCACCAAAAGCTTCCCACTCAAGCACCTTTATTGGCGGAGCAGAGGACTAGCGGAGCAGCTACATGTAAAATAGCAGACAAGCATGCCAACTAGGCAATGGACCCTAAATGCAGCATGCAAGGGCACGTTAATGCCCCTCCAAGCATGCGACGATGTCTCCTAATGGGTAGACAACATTGAATCCACGAAGTAAGATTGCGTCGTGGGCATCCACCCCCCTCCGAGAGGCTGCAGTCGACTTGCATGAGGGCAGTCGACAGTGTACGGCAGAGCATCGCTCTGACCGGGATGACTGCTACATGTAGTGGGCGACGTATGGGCGAACACTACATGTACTGTAGAACGGACATACATGTACTTAGGAAGTCGTTAGCGTAGCTATTAATAGTGACATCATCGTACCTCACTGAAAAACGACACAAAAAACAGACTTCTGTGGAGATTGTACCTTCGAAACTGCAAATAATGTTCGCACTGATATCCTCTCAAACTGAATTTGTTTATCTTTTCATGATATTCGGCTGATCATTGAAGCGGGAATGCCATTCTCCAGATTATGAAAAAATACCAATCTCATCAAGACATCGGGACATCGCCAACATCGAAACCAACATTGTTAACCCGCCTTTTAAGCACCCCCCCCGCCCACTTCACGCTACGTTTTAAAATCCTAGCGATTCACTTCTTATATTCTTGTCTGAAGTTTAGTCGCAGACTGTGAGAGGCTAAACTTCTCGGCCTCTTGCATGCTTTCTTTCTTTCTAACGAAGCTGTCCCGTAGTCGATGTATGCAGCTGAGTTGTCGGCACGTGGCATCAAGCGTAACCGACACCGGTCTCGACAATCGGAAACACATACCGTGTGTACGTGACTCGGGCCGAGTCGATGTGGATTTCGTTTTCCCACAGGGGAGCAGATCGCCCAAAATGTGATTGCTTGTGTAGGGATCAGTCTACGGATCATCCTCTGCAGGATCATCCTGTGTGGGGGTTTCCTGATCGTAGACTGATCCCTAGACAAGCAATCACATTTTGGGCTCAGGTTGAGCCTCAGAATCCTCAGCCTTCGGATTTGCTCGGAAATGATGGGAGAGAAACTTCGGGGCATCGATCACTGATCGGAGCATCGGATCTTTAATTTACAGTGTACAAGTAAAAGGACAACATATGATGCAGTGATGGGACCGATTTTCGGTCACGACTTGTCCATTGTGGTGGTTGGCTCAATGGTACCGTAAATGTATTGGCCGGACACATACATGTATATACAGTACCGGTATGTACCTACGACACGAGGACTACTTCCTCTGGTTGAAAATAATTGCAACGAAAAACAGATGGTGCGATCTCTTTTCCTCATGGGCTCGCTTTGAGCCCGCTGATAGGCGGAATCGATGCCAATCGCTCTCAGCTTTTTGCACGTCTTTTGAGCGCCAAAAACTTCCTTCAAACATGAAAGTTACGAGCGAAAGTGTACGCATGGGGCATCCTCAATTTCCGAAATACCCCATCTCGCAAGCACGCACCAGCAACCATTCCACCCGCATGAGCACCCGAAACCACGCCATCCAAGCCAAACCTCACCGACAGTGAGCGAAAGGATGCTGTGATTTTCCTACTGTGATCACCAGCGACGGGATCGTAGCAGGATGCCGGGGACGGCTGGCCACAAGAAGAAAGACCGCCAAGCGCTTCTAGCGCACATCGCCACGTAGCGCCCTCTGTGCTGTGCCAGCTCCTGCCCCACACCAACACCATCCACCCGCTCTAGACGAAAGAGAACAATTCGCCACGTCGTCCAAGGACCTGATACCTCCCACTTCTCGCCCATGTACAATGTCGTGCATGTGGACGAGAAGTGGTTCAACGAGGCCACAGACAAGAGGGTCTACCAGGGGATACAGTACTGCTACAAACTGTAGCCGCACTCGAGATTTCGCTGTTGCTCGTGAAGAATTTAACGTCAGCACTTGCTGTTTCGCCTGAAGGCCTCCTGTGCACATCTAATTAGACCCCCAAATTCATTTAGTGATAGAATAGATATTGCACCCAAAAAATATTTTTTCCCGATTCAGGCCTGCTCCAAATTATAGACGCACTTGCTACGCCGACCTAAATCTCGTTCATTTGTCGATGGGACCTCCGTTTTTTTAGCACAACCTGCGCCATACCTGTTGGCATGGTGTTGGTGAGGTTGCGCAGATAACTCTGGCTAATTTCTGTCCAGCTGCGGACGATCTGGGCCTTCAACTCATCCTTGCTGTCGAATTGACGCCCACCTTGATACACAGACCACGCCAATTGCCCCCATACGTTCTCCATCGGGTTGAGATCGGGGCTCTTGGCGGGCCTCTTCAGCTTCTGGACCTCATGGCCTCAATGTGCGCTTTAGTGAATCTAGACTCATGAATTAAAGCATGGTCCTGTTGGAAAATAGGGTTTCTAATGGCATGGTTCTCGCGCAGGTTCTCTATGAACGGCGCCAAATAATTATCCAGCGTTTGCGTGTAGCAAGCAGAGTCCTGTCGCCCCTCCAGTTACACGATGTCCGTTTTGCCGTTTACGGTCATCCCGGCCCACACCATCACACTTCAGCCGCCGCTCACGCCCTTAGCGTAAAGCTCGGTGTCAACCCTGACGTCGTGCCAGTAGTACTGGTAGCCGTCAGGGCCATTTAAATTGAACTTCTTGTCGTCGCTAAAAATAACGCGCCTCCACATGCGCGTTTTGCTCAAAAACTTCGCCGCGAAGGCTGCACGTGCAACCTTGTGGTGTGGCTTGATGGTCGGGGCAGGTTTCCTCTTGATCCACTTGGCTGCACGCGATGAATTTAGTGGCTTGCGCACCGTACTTGGCTTGACTATGTGATTGATAGCCTCCGAGATCCTCTTCGACGTGTACTTCTTCACCGTAGCAAGCCGAAAAATACGCCTCGCAAGGCGCTGGGTGATTTTGCTGGGTCTACCCACTTTTTTTGATGATTTTGCCGTCTTTTGGGGGCTGAAGAGATTGCGTATAGCTTTGTCACTGCGCACTAACTGCTTTGCAATGTAGCGGTAACTCTTGCCTTCCCCCGTAGAGGGCTCTAGCTGAGCCGATCTCTTCGGGGGTCAGTCGGATGCTCGTGGCATTGTCTGACACGCGACGAGCTTAGCGAGTGTGTCCTCTGGTGTCGTTTTTAGGCGGAAATCTACGAGTGTCAATTTTAGCCAATTAAAATCGATTTTGTCAGTACAACTCGAGAATTTGTCAAGTGCGTCTAATTTGGAACAGGCCTGAATCGGGAAAAAATATTTTTTGGGTGCAATATCTATTCTATCACTAAATGATTTTGGGGGTCTAATTAGAGGTACACAGGAGGCCTTCAGGCGAAACAGCAAGTGCTGACGTTAAATTCTTCACGAGAAACATCGAAATCTCGAGTGCGGCTATAGTTTGTAGCAGCACTGTACCGTGCCTCATCGCGAGCGCAAAGGCAAGCGATTCATCGGCAAGACAATGCTCCTGGCTCCAGTAGCTAGACCAAGGTAAACACAACCTGCACAATTTGTCAATTTTGTTCACTCTCTGACGTTTAATGTTGCTATTGTGTGCAGATATTATGCAAAGTACAGGTTTAGTTGACGGGAAAATTGACATCTGGGA
This sequence comes from Phytophthora fragariaefolia, assembly GCA_030267785.1. Taxonomy (NCBI): domain Eukaryota; phylum Oomycota; class Peronosporomycetes; order Peronosporales; family Peronosporaceae; genus Phytophthora; species Phytophthora fragariaefolia. Next base: position 18,977 of record BSXT01018950.1, read on the forward strand.
TTCTTCATGAAGGAGTCGTAGTTGATGTATGATCGAATATACAGAGGGCCTTCCTTATTGCTGTACCTACATAATATCATATTTACAACGATTCCATTCAGGAGTCTTGGGTCCTGTGGATAGTGGTATAACCCGAAGCCACTATCAACACGGAGTATGACGCAACTCGCCAACATAAAACATGCAGGAACCGCTATTCTACCTGGAGCAACCATCCAATTATATTTGGGCACTATAGCCTCTCTAAAATTTATTGATGGATACGGTTGCCTTGCCTGCTCATAATTTTCCGTGATATCGCATGCCATTGAAGTCGTGCTATTAATTTGCAGGGAACACGCCAAGCGAGCTGTTAGCCGCCACCAGCCTGCGTGGAATAATCAGCTTGACTGAATCCGATCGACGAAGAACTTGTAGATAAAACTGTTGGATGAGCACCGCAAGCCCAGGACGACCACCAGACATCGCTTTCATAAGGCAAAACCTTCAGAAACTTCAGGACATAGTTACAGGATAACATAAATAGAGGATCTACGAGCACTGATTGTAGATGCAACAACCGTGGATGTGCTCTTGCCGACACGCTCACGGATGCGTAAGGTAGAAATGAAATTATAAGCGGGGGACGAAGTCCCCCGCTTATAATCATCTATCTCACTTCTCTCTAACCTGTGCGTGCATGGTTGATCACCATGCTGCACATGCATGCCCATGCCGCTTAGTCTTTAAGTTTATATTAGCGTAAGGATTCAGTAAGTTGACCTATCCTGTTGCGCTTGGAGCTCGCTGCCGACGAAATCGGATACATTTTCGCGTGCATTATTATGTAGTACCTGGTAGGTGATAGATCCTTCCAAAGATCTCTAGTATAGGTGAAGCTGCGCGCACCGACATAGCAAAAAAGCAGTACCCCCAAAAGCACTGAGATGGCCAACTAGGTGCCGAAACCGACCCCATCACCAATAGGAGGGCCATTTGTAGGGAGGGCCATTTTCAAAAACAAGGCACTTCTTAAGCGATATACAACCGAAGCGCAGCGGAGGTCTGTCAGGGGACGGCGCGTAGGCCGGATGCTTGTGTCTAAGTAGAGGTTCTATCTAATCCGCGCGGGCTACCGTGCCCGCCACGAGCGAAGCGAAGTTGGCGGTGCAAACGCCGCGCAACTGAGGAGCGAAGCGACCAAGAGTCTTGACCCAAGATCAATTATCGGTATTAAAACATGCATATGTGTTCGTTTTGTGAAAATGGCCCTCCCTACAAATCCTAGGAAATGGCCCTCCTTAGTGCTGCCCTCCCGAAGGGCAAAAGCTGGGCGCCATCGTTCAGTTTAACATTTTACCAGTGTGGCGAAACTACGGCGATGGGTTCTTTGGGTTTCAAATTCTTCGCATTACTCGCGCTCTTGGTGCTCGGCGAGGCTTGTGCCAACTCGGGGTCGCCTCGAGACCTTCGCATCGAGCAACCGGGTGACAACGTCGAGTTGCCACCAACAAGACACTTGCAGGGAAAAATGGGCTGGTGGGCCGTGATCAAGACCAGCTTGGCGCACCAACCGATCGGTGACAAGGTTTTCTATCAGCTGAAGCAGGTCAAGGAGCGATATCTGGACAAAGCCAAATAACAAAGTCCCTTGATGTGAGATTTCATACTTCTTCATGGCTTGCCCATTCCTGCGTGGGCGAAAGCCTTCCACTACACTAACACTACTCGACGAAGACGCCTCAATACCTTTCATCGGTACTAACAGTAAAACCGCAGCCGAGTCTAGTCCAGCTCGGAGATGAACGTGCTGGTGTATGAAGACTCGGCCGGCTGGTAGAGGTGGCGCGTGCTGGCGTTCATCTTACTCGTGAACTGGTACACGGACTCGGCACTCATCTGCAGCTCCTGCATCCTCCGAACCAAGTCGGCTCGGGAGTTGGCGGCGTTTGCATTTCGCTGGGGCGCGCACGTATAAACTATATCGGGGTCCTCGCTTGAGTACTGGGGTTGATGGTGCTGTCGATGTTGGTACGGAGTCAACTCAAAGCTTGGCTCCTCCTGAGTGCTATCTATCTGTAAGTCGCGCGGTGATGGCAACGTCGACGCGAAAGAGCTAACGGACGATACCGTTTTCGCAACCGAGAGGTCAGACTTGCCGCTATCCATTCTGTTGATCATAGCCTTGGGCTCGAACACATCGTCGGACGGCTTGTTGTCGTATTTTCCTTGCAATGCGGCAGCGTCAGTGTCAGACTGCCAGATCACAGCGTTTGATTGTTTGCCCTCGCGACCTCGTAGCTTGGAAGTGTCGATACCAGGAGCCCAGAAACGCATCTGGGAGCTAGAACTATCGGATGAGTAGCTGCTCTCCGAGGAAAAAGAGTTCCGGGTGCGCCGAATGGGAGCTTCCATGATGTTTACGGGGGCACTGCGTGCTATTTCATCGAGTCCATAACTAGACTCGATCTCTCGGCGCGCCATGACACGTGCATCCAAGTGGCTGGCATTCATTTTACAATTCTTACACAGTATGACGTTCAGACTGCGCACCTGATCGTTAGTTTGGTGCCTCTCTCCAGAACTTCGGCTTTGGGAGATGCTACCCGTCGTGCCTCGCCTCTTCACGAAGCTTAACTCGAGGCTAACTCGGCATCGCGAGCATATCTTGACTCGGCAGAGACTGCATGAAGCAGCGCTGTGGATAACACCGAACCTGCGTTCGCAAATGCCGCAGCGGTTTGAAGAGGTCTTTGGTTCTGGTTGAGCGCGTCGGAACTCAGTGGCAGCACCCTTGAAATTAAGCAACCAGCTTAGTTTCTTGCTCTGCCCACACGTCGCTGCTTCCGCGACGCCGGCAAGCAGCAGCGTTGTGATCATGTTGGTAGCCTGGTAGTCCTGCATCTTCCCCTTGAAGTCCACGGATCCACGAGAAAACACGTCCATTTGAGCTGATTCACCTTGCGCTCGAGTGAATAGCGAGCAGGTCGAAAGCCACCCCCTCGTGAAGCCTAACTCCTCCAACTCTCCACAATCTTGCACCTCGACCGATTGACTAAGATAGTACCCGATTTCTTGGGCCTCTGCAGCTCCTGGCACTTTGTGCCGCACCACCCCCGACGCGACCAGAAGCACAAAGTCGCGAGGCCGTCGAGAACTCGACTTGGTACGTGTCGATTCTCCGCGCAGAGTCCATTGCAAACCGACAAACTGAAAAGTGTCGACTGCGGTCGGAGCCTGAATGCAATTGATCATCGCCGCATCCAGAAGCTCCGAGTCCTCCATATACCTCGACCGAAGCTGTAGCTCTAGCGAGTCCGTCGCCGCAAGTCCGTACATGACATCGTTCAAATTGCCGTCGATCCGTCCGGTGATCACCGCTGCGGCAATCGAGGACGATCCCGGAACCGCTGAAGACGACGCCGAGCTCGCCGTCTCCGGAGTGTACGCAGCCATCGCGACAGCTTTCGTCGTCGACTTCACCGCTTTGTCCGCCATCGAGGAGGACGAACTACCGGACACGGACCCGCCCGAGCTTTTCGTGGTGCGGCTGGCAAGCTGGTTGAGCTCCGGGTGACTCGGTTGTCGCTCCTTATACACGTTGAGGCCTTCGTACGTCTTGAGCGGCTTCCAGAGCCACTTGTTGTGCAGCGGGTTCTTGCCGCTCGCGCACGCGGTCACGTGCGAGTTGAACTCGCGGAGTGTGTCGTCTAGCAACTGGCGAGCTTGGCGCTGGAAGCAACACGCTTGGTCTGACGTCACGTGGACGGAGGGGAACGGCGTGACCCCCTTCATTCCGGTGGTTGGTGGTTGGCGCCTAGATGGTCTCCGACTTGGCCCACGCCAATCGATAAGTGACCAGGACGCGTGTGCGAAACACGAGGATGGCTTGTCCCCGATAAGACCGGCGACAACCCTGATCGAGGTGAGCGCGGAACAGCAGGTGCTTTGCTCGAGCGATTCTAGCGGAGCTGCAACGCTCCAGCCGTTAGTTGCGTGTGTGTAGCACCGGCGAGATGATAAAGGTGCGCGCGGTACGCGGCAGTAAACATGCGAGAGCGGTGTGGAGCTGCTCGCAACGGCCAGGAGTGGAGTCGCCAGCTGCCGTTGATCGACATGGCTCACATGTCGCTATCCATGTATTAAGCCGCGCTGGGCAAGCGCTAACATCAACGAACGTTTAATCGCTAGAGGAGACCATTTCACCACCTTGTAACTTAAGCCCCATGCAGACACATGAAGTGGAGTGGAGAGCTGAGTGTCATGGTTGCAGACTTTCTATCTACCAGTTGCTCTCACTCTTCGATCGAGTCATCTACGCCGAGATAAAGCGAGAGAGAGCGAGCGAGAGCAGATACTCAAGGCAGCTCTTATCCCCAGGACGTGAAGCGCACGCAGTAGCTCATACATGTAACACGACTAGCTGAAAACGAGCTGGATTGGTACAAACTATTCTCGCCAGCACAATAGTTCCTCTCACCACGACCAGACTTAGCTAATACAATTTGGCGTTACTATGGAGGAGGAACGATAACCACATCTGGGGATATCACGTGCAGAGGGTCTCTAAAGGGGTATTTAGGCTATGGGAATCAAAGCACGATTAGTACAGTAGGAGTATTGACGGAAGTAGCCATCGGTAGTACCGGCGTGTATAATTCTCAGGAATACCTATTGATCAATGGCAATGGATCTCTAATTACCTCGATGGAGCATACACTCGTTTTACGGATCGAACGTAACCCCAGCGTGGTTCCAAATCGAAGTCTCTAGCGGTAGCAAGACAGTCTCTACAAGCGCTACGTGGATAGGAAACAATAGCGACACGGATCTTCGTTTGGGACCAATAATTCAACATACGGTATTTGCCTCGGAGGCACCAACAGGGGCCGTTGGGGTTTCGGGACAACTTCTCCTGCATATGGTGTCCACAATGCTTTAACAGTCTCTACAACTCTCGACGCTGCTGGATCAGGAGTAGCGTATTTCCTCAAATCAGGGGGCTTGGTGAGTACTCTCGGTCCGTTATCAGCTATTCCAGTAGGTATCGGTACAGTAGGGGCTCTTCTCGCCGGGAGTGGCGTCTACACGACTAGTGATTCTCGGATCAAGAAGGATTGGACTAAGTTGAGCGATGATGTATGCGGTGCAATGATTCAGGTGGAGCCGCTGCTATTCAGGTACAAAACAGACGACGACAGCGTGCCATTGCAACTCGGGTACAAGGCACAGGACCTAATTCGAGCAAATATCCCGCATTATATAAATTTCGTTGCTGACGAGACTATGGTTGCTGAGGGACCATACGACGCGGATGGGATCAGATACAGCGTTGATTACGGTAAGATGGTTTGTCTGCTTCATAAGCTCGTGATCCGCCAACAGAAGGAAATTAATGAGTTGAAATCAATTATCTCTGGGCGATAAAAAAATACTCTAGCTTAGAGCCTATAGCTTAAACGTTTTTACCTTTCGCTCTTTGGGCTCGTTAGCCCATACCACAGCGCCTGCTTTTTTGCCATGAATCCAATCAGGAGAAGGATTCTGCTTTGCCTTTTGTACGATAGGGTCATTTACAGTCAGCTCTGAAAGAATATTTTTAGCTCTGCAATATTGGTATTTGCTTGGTTTGCATAGCTATAACCAGGCTTGAATAGTTTTGGATTAATTACAATCACGCTTTATACTAGGGCGCCAATAATAGATCGAAATGCTTTATTCGAGATCATTTTCTGCTCAAACATGTCTGCCGCTAGATGATAAAGCTTCCTTAACATATCTGGGTTGTTATTCCCGAGAGAGATCTCTCCTCGTAGCTTATCAAACTCGGCTTTCAGTGTCAAGCGAGGTTCCTCTATTGGCGTTTGTAGAGTGTGCTCGACATGAGTTTTTTTACGATCTCGTAAAAGACTCTTTGGTCCTCGATCGATAAATCGCGATAAGCTTGCTGGCTGATGTTGTCATTGTACAGGAGATCTTTTACCATTTTTAGCTGTTAGCTCATCACTCATAGAGCGGATCGGGCCTACGCTCGTTCGGTTCGGGAGCACCAGCTTAAGGCGGTTGTTGTTTAGATCGGCCTTGCGGATGAATTTAGTACCAATACGTTTGTACTTGAGATCGGATGCTGAACCCGATCCTTCGATGTCTGCTAGATTATACGTTCTAGCCTTCCTCCGCGGAGCAATCCCTCCTCCTCGTAATCCTCTTCCCGTGAGACCCCTGCCAGCTGGTGGCTCGAATACGAAATCCTTCTTAGCAGGCGAAATTCTATTTGATGAAATTTTATCTCTCTGATCTGGAGTTTCGAATGAACTTGGAGGTATCTTACTCAAATCCTCTTGCTCCTGAACCTGGATAGGATCAACTACCCTGAGCACATCGTAGATAGTCTTGAGTCTGATTGCATATAAATTTTGCTTTTCGGCAATTGTCTCTCTTCCGATTTGGTGATTTAGAGCGCGTGCCCCATTGCCAACCTCGCTAATAACATAGTTAAGAGTCCAGCTCCAATCAATTTGCTTGGACGCTTGAGTTTGCTTCTTCATCTCTGATCCTGAGTTGTTGAATATTCTCATCCCCGGGCCGAGGTATGCCTTGATAGGTTGAGTGACATTACCATTGCGTCGTACATATGGCCGGAGCTTCAGTTCGTCGAGGCCATCGATGTTGTCATACATATATTGTACCTTATCCTTATCGCCCATAGTTAGATTGATGCCTTTTTTATTAACGCGAGTATCGAGTGATATAGTCGAGCCATCAAGCGCTCTCTTTTTAGAATCATCATTCAGCTCTTCAGGATCATATCCACGTGATTTTAGCCAGCTGTAGAACTGAAGTGTCTCATCTTGCGTCATATCCTCCATTTTATAGTCATCTATTGCTTTTGACTCAATGTCGTCGTCAGCCTCCAACGAACGAGCGTGAGCAAGCATTGGGTCAAGTGAATTTGTGGTTGCTTGCCATCTCAAAAACAATGCTTTGAGACGCTGTTTGTTTCTTATATCGTCAATAACAAGACCTCGTTGTTTGGTTGATGAAATTTTATTCCAAATGGCTTTGCGCGTTAGGTCCCAATCAACCTGTCGCATGATGGCGTTGTTCGCATTGACTCGATCACCATTAGGCTTTAGAATTCGCCCAGTGGCTTGGTCCAGCGTATAGCTATGTTCTTGGATTTTCCCATCCTTGACAATAACTGGCCTAAACGTGTAATTACTCAGATATGGGTTGCGTTTAAACGTGCTGATAATATCATCACGGGTAAGGTTTGATCTATCTACTGGCTCAGGCTTCTCGCTTTTGATCGTGGATACCTCCTCCATGGGTTTCTCCTCAAGCATTGGGAAATCTCTTGTAGCCTCGAATGCTTCATTTACGCTCGAAAAAACGCTAGATGGCTGAGCGTCCTTGTCCTCAACAGCCATCAGACGAGCATTCGAGCTGGCCATTTTCTCGTAGATATCACCTACCGCCGTTGCGCTATGAGAATTTGACTTCATCGCGGCCATGATACGAGATAGGGTATCACCGGTTTCGGTCGCATCTTTGAGCTTGTTTTGCTCAGAGTCCGTTGCGATGCGTGCTAACAGTGCTTGGTGTTTAGATTCGCGGTCTTGCATGCTGGTAAAACTTGGATACATTGTTTTATATCAATACACGATAAAAAATAATAATTTGTAAATAGCATTAATATTATCGATAAAAACTACTCATACCACTGCGTTGATTTCACTCGCCGTTCAATCCATCTAGCGAATAAGGGTGTACAAGAGAGTTTCGTCTCTCTAGTAGGCGATTGTATTCACACTGGGCTTCATCTGGAGTCATATCGAATAATTTCTCAATTTCATCTCTAAACAATGGGCTTTTTATAATAGCTCTAAACGCTCAATTAGAACCGCCTATCCGAATGAGCTCAGATTTATAAAAATCCATTTTCCGGATGTCAGTAATCGTCGAATGGAGATCGTTGCTGATCTCCAAATATCGACGGACTCGTTGATGCATCTTCGAAAGCTCCTTTCGGTACATGCGAATTTTTGCATCTCTATCGTACTGGGTGCAGAACCCGGACTTAAGAACATCGCGAGAGCATGGCGTATTGCTCTGGGTGATTGCATTGCAACTCATCGCGGTATATATATAGGTATCGACATTTTTGGATTCATAAAAATTGAACTCAATGCAAGAGGCTGAGGCGCGCTATATCAGCGGGCGATAGCCTGCTCACAATCCTCGTTCGCTGCTTACGCTCGATGTTTATCAGATCGTATCTATATCTCTTGGCAACCAGCTGGTAGGTAGTAGAAGGCTTTTCCGCATCGGACATGTAACAGCTGTTGTCGAAGATCGTTTTCGATGTTGGATCGTAGTCGTCTACATATTCGATATCCATCTCGCGAATAACTATACAAGCAAAATCAGACTGAAAAATCAAATTAAATTATTCGCCCAATACTTCTTCTCCAATTCGCTGCGCTTATTCTTGTTAACCAATCAAAGATTATCCTGTGGCTCCCATGATGGTTCGTCGTATCCCTTCCACTTGATTAAATATTTGTATTTTCCATTTCTCATTTTTTCATGTTTCATTATCTTCTCAACCTCCCAGAATTGGTTGACACGATCATTTATCTCAGCGTCAGATGGAATTGCTTTAACG
>BSXT01018954.1:0-15244 GCA_030267785.1 Phytophthora fragariaefolia
TTAGGGGTCCCTCAGACCAGTCATTCAAGATACACAAGGATTCATTATGCAGATAGAAAGCAGTAGATAGCGACCTAAAACGGAGTGTTATTAATACAGTCAGTTAACATCTAACCTTGGAGTGTGTAAGTCGATTGGTACCGGGTACCAATAGCGACCGGGAAGGCCAGGCCTTTTACATACGATAGTGCGGTGACGCCCGGCGTCTGCCCAGGTTAGCGCGTTACGCTTCCTTATCGCTACGGTGCGTGTGACCCCCGTCACAGCCTCGGTCGTGGCGGCGTCGGCGGTCTTGGCAGGTCCTTGGGCGGTCATGGCGTCGTGCGGAGTCGAGTAGAGATAGAAAAAACCCTCTTAAACTAACTTGGCTTTCGTCGAAAGCTGAACTGGGGAGCTCGCTGCGGCTCGCAGTGGGTGGCTCGCACATGATATGTGCACTACACCATTATTTTTCCTTATGTGTAAAACACCATTTCCTTTCGTGCCTCCAGAAAATGAACCTAATCCAGTATAAAAGTACTGGACTGTCCCCCAGCCAGGCACGAATGCGGAAGTATCCTGTGAATATGGATACCGGTACTCCTATTTCCGGAAGCATAAGGATCCATGGACGTCGAAGAAATCGATACCAAAATTAGTCTTGCCTTAGCCACGAGACTATAGAGTCTCACTTTCGCTTGTCTCTCCTCTCCAGCAAGTCGACTCTCCCCCAAGTAACAGCTAAGATGGTTGCACAACCAGCACCCGGTGATATTGCCTTCGTTGGTTCTGTCCACCTCCCTCAGCTATCCGACTACCAATACGTCGAGGCCGTCTCAGTTGATGAAGCCAAGCGGTTGTAGAACGTATACCATGTCTCTGGGTACGTTCCAGCACCGAGTTGTGCCGCCGTGGGAGCGCGACTTGTGGCCTGGTTCCTATCTAGCGCACCCGGTTGCATTTGTTTGAACCACGAACAATGGAGTCGATGTGTGGTCGTACGGGGTCGTTTCGGGATACTCAGCGACGGATGATGAAACTACATTGCATATTGTAGGCCACGATGGGCATGTACGGCTTCCTCTGGTGGTTACGACGGCCATTATTAAGGCAGACATCTTAACGTACGCGCTCCAGATAGGAGGTACGGTCAACGCTGCTGCTCTTACACCGACGGAACTACTGGAACAACAAAACTCAGTTCTCGTGGCGTGTAACCGACGACGACTCAGGCGACCTGGGAAACCAACTGCGATCACAGAACTACTAACAGTCCCCTTTGTCGGCAAGGATCTTGTCCCGCTTCTGCGCCCCTCAATCCTCCAACTTGTGCGCGTCCGGCGAGAACATATCCTGGACTATAGCACAGCCTCTCGATCACGCCAACCCGGCGATCTGTACTCCGACCCTACGATAGGAAGCCTGCCGAATCGAGCGGGTCCTAGAATCTCCAGGCAGCCAACTGATGACCTATCGGCAAGCGACACTAACAGCGAGAGTACCCCCAGCTCATCACGCGACACTGCGGACGAAGACATCCAAGCGATTCGGCACGCACACCAGCCAACACCCAAACGGAGACGTATTGAGATGGCGTCCGACTCAGACAGCAGCCAAGATCAAGATTACGGAGACCGTAGCAGGCAGCGCGGCTTGGTGTTTCAGCCGTCACCCATCGACCGGCAAGTCCATGATGCAGTTGTCCACCGCCGTCATACAGGTAAGGCCCCTCAAATGCTCCTTCAGTCCGTGCAGCAATCCGATCAGCTCGATTTCATTGGAACGCCACCTGTGCTGCGAGAAGCTTATCACTTTGGGTTTGGTGTTGGTCTCTCCATTATGCACTTCCGCCGCGCAAGTCCATCCGACGATACGATGTCTACCGAGAATGGCATGGATATGTGGGATTTCTCTGCGAAGAATAGCTTACGCCCCCCCAACAAAAGCCAACAGCTTCAACGATTTAATCAGCGCGCTGGCTGCGTTCTACAAGTTCGGGATACATTTCTACAACAAAGAGACGAAGAAGTTCATCGGCGCTGCTAGAGACTTGTTATCGTTTATGCCGATCATTCTTCCCATGATAATGGGATGGCTCGCATTCTTACCCACTGGATTAACACCAAGTTGCACTATTTGTTTTCGCAGTTGGCTAGTCGCCAAAGTTATTCGGTCGGCTACCCGGGTCGCGTGGATGAACAGCTTGTCGCTCTCAAGGAGTCGTGTCCACAGTGGTCCCAGCAAGTTCAGAATACAGTGAGGCACAAGAGTACAGAAAGCGAAGGTACAAGTCGCAGTTTCCGCCAATCTTCAGCTCGGCCACCAACAAAATCAAAGATCCCCGCTTCTGTCATGGCGGCACTCCCAAAAGGAGAAGACGGTCGACGACTTTGCCTCCGGTTTATTTCCAAGGCTGGGTTTATTGTCACAGAATGCGGTCGAGCCCGCTATAAACCGTCATTCCTGTCATCCGACGCGAAAGCTGTCATCGCGTAGCACTGGAACGGCCTAGCTCCAGAATACCTCGACGTATGAACCGAGGCTGCCCAAACGGAGGTTGAGCCGGGTTCAGGTTGTTCGGCGGACGAGTGTGTAAAACAAAAGCTGCACGAGGTATTCACGACTACTCTAGACAAGCTTCATCAAAACAGCATCGACGAAGTAACTAACCTGTGGCATATCGAGGCACACAAACTAAACTTAACAGTTCCCACAACAAAACCAACTGAACTTGACGATACCGATCACGATCAAGCTCGATTTTGGTCGGAATAGTCTAGAAGAGGCCGTTCCACACTAGCTGAAGTGGTTCGGGTATTGGCAGGCAAGACGGAAGCTGACCCTCGCCCGAACAAAGATCTGTACGAGGTCAAGCAGCGCGACCTAGATATCAACATCACCATCGAGCAATAGAATGAGATCGTTCGTCATGGCGTAGTACCGTCGTGGTTGCACTCCAAGCCAGCGCAGCAACGAGTGCGTCCGTCTAACCATCGTCCTATCAATGGGAAATCATCGCATATTCGGCGTCATCTGAAGAAAGGACAGCTCGAGGGCAGATATCTGGTAGTGGATGCTTCCCTACTTGAACAATGGCCCGAAGCCTTCATCAGTCCACTCTCAGTCGTTGATAAACGCCGAGGACATTCGTTAAACGACTATTCGTTCCCAATCGCAGCATCGGTGAATGATTACACATATCGAAGCAACCACCCTTCGATCTCGTACAATCCACCTCGTGCTATCGGACGGCGAATTCATCGCCTTAAACATTCGAACACAGCCGCAAACTCGGTATTCCATGGTGAAGCCAGGGAATTATGTTTTCCACTTCAAATAGATGCCACCAATATACCGATAATACCGGTTTTCTTGGTGGGAGCCGTCCCCCCCATTCCACTGGATGGACGCGTGGCGCTTTCCTCCTCACTTTCAAATCAAGCCAACGAGCAAGTAAACAAGCAAGAAGGGGGTAATATCTCCCACCGACACCATGATCACCCGCGGAACCAACGAACCAGCCGGCGCACCGAGCTCGCCTTCGTCAAGAGCCGACACAGCTCCGTCGAACAGCGAGCTTCCGGCTGCCGTTGCTGCCGCGGCTCAGCTTGACGTCGTTGACGTCACCGGCTCCGAAGAGACCTGGACAAGAGCCCCAGCGCGGCGCACCTCCGAGCCAGCTGCGTTGCGTGCAAGCAAGTGGGCACCTGCTAAGGCGGGGTCTGCCGAAGCCGCGGACGACCCCCGGAAGGGGAAGAAAAAACTGGTGAAGCGACCGATCCCTCTGAGTAGTGCGGGGCTGCCTAAGAAGTCCTTGAGCGACAGCGACATCGACCCCGACTCCGACTCCGAACTGAAGGATAAGGCCCCCGCTCCGCCATCGAAGTAGCCGCGGAAGTCGTCGGCGCCCGCGAAGACCAAGCCCAGCAAGGAAACCCCATCGTCAAAGCGACCCACGGCCGCATCAAGAAGCGACGGTGGATTTGACTTGAGGTCGTTCATGGCCTCGTTTACGCCTGGCGTTGGGACTGAAGAGCGTGCGAGTCCTGAGGCAAGGGTAACGTCCGAGCTGAGCGCCTCCGGCGCGTCTTCCGCGAGCCAAGACAGCCGCGCCATGCAGTCCCAGGTCCAAGCGCTGCAGGACGAGTTTGCGCCCCTCCGTGCGTTGCTGGTCCGACATGAAACCCCTCCTAGTGCGGCGACCGCGGCGCCAGACCTGAATACGCGTCTGTCTACTGTGACGATGCCAAACACCAAGGGCGAACTGCCACCTGCCGAGTTGTGCTACTAGGAATTGGGCGATCGAGCGGAAAAATCTCCACAACACCGATTGTTTCGCCCTTCGTCCGGCCTTGCTAGACGCTACAACATATGCTTCACCCGACACGCAAGTGGTCACCATCGGGACCAGCGTCGCCTACCTTGGAGGTCTGACCTTACGGTCCGGGTCGGCCATACAGCCAGTGTAGGCTATACAGTCGGTACATCCATTTAACAAAGCACATGAGACGTCAGTTCTGACGAGCGCGGAAATTGATGTGGTTACAGCACAGCCTGCTAGTCCATTAGACACCGCTTGTGCGCTACAGCGGCCGGTGGCATCGCCGGATTGGAAACAGCATTCCTCGTTTCACAACGACGAACACAGCACCCTGGAATCTGCAAAGTCACGCGATATCCTACCCCAGCGATCGAGACAACTGCACCCGGTTGTCAGCGTTAAAGAGGCCACAGCCATGCACACGAATGCTACCACAAGAAGGGATCTATTACGCCGGACACGCCGAGCTACACTGGCCTATGCTTTGGCGCGGGTTGGTATCATGCTTCCACCAGATAACCATCCGGTGTCGCGCCCGGGGACCGCAGGACCCGAGTTTCTTTTGGACACGCCATTACCGAAGGCATTATCCGAGTTTGCACGGAAGTCAGGCGCCTCACTACCGACATTTGTCGAGTGGGTGCGAGGGCAAACACCCATCGACTACCGACCAAACAAAAATCTGGTCCCAGTAGTGCTGAACGAAGTGTTCAAGGGCTACGAACATTTGGAGGAACTCCAGAAGATTGTGCACAGCGGTGTTGAAGTTCGGTTGAGCAAGGAACCCCCACGTCAAATGCAGCGACCCCCAAACCACGGGTCGGCCAGAGACCGTCTCAATGTGCTTCGCAAAAATATACGAAAGGAGCAAGACGCAGGTCGCTGTCTGGTGCTCGACCGGGACCTCCTTAAGCAATGGCCAGAAATTATCATAAGCCCCTTCGGGGTGGTCGACAAGAGCGGAAAAGACGTCAACGTATCCGGGCGGACGATCCATGACTTGTAGCTACCGAAATTCTGAAGGTCATGCGCGACTACCCAGGCGCCCGGGTTCGTGTGATGGCTGGCAACGTGGCAGCTGCCTTCCGCAATATCAGCATACACAGCAACAGTGTGTATCTGTTTGCCGGGCATATCGAAGAGGACGACATCATCGTGATCGAGCTTGCCGCGCCATTCGGATGGACAGGATCTCCGGGTTTCTACGAAATTGCGGGTGGAGCTATAGCACATATACATGGGTCTCACACGACCAAACAGTTCCCGGGCGGTTTCTTCAACTATCATTGGGTTGACGACCACATTAACGTGGTGGCAGACGTTGGGTCTGCCTGTGATGACGCGAACCGATCGCTTCGCTACGCCATGGTCGCGGTTCTTGGAGCCGACGCTATTAACACCAAGAAGTTCACCGAATGGAACACACGCCAGCGAGTACTCGGTCTAGTGTTCGACTCCGTTGCGGAGACGGTATTTATGCCTACAGAAAAAATCATCAAGGCTCAAGGAATTGTGGCAACCGCGTTTTACTCTCCATCGCTATCAAGGAAGGCCTACCGATCGCTCATGGGCAGCCTACGGCACGTGGCAACCTGCATCCGGGCTGCGCGTCCGTTTCTTCAGCGACTTCGCCAGCGGGAGAGCCATCTTCATCGCTTTCAGCGTGTGCCTATTACATCAGACATGCAGCAAGAGTTGCTTTGGTGGTGGCGTGTACTACACACACCGTGTCTGAATGGGGTGCCGCTGGAATTCTTTATCAACCTCCCGGTTCCAGATATTACCGTCGAAATGAATGCATCCGACTTTGGGCTCTGCGCGCTCGATATTTCATCCCAGGAAGACCTTACGTACCAATTTACAGATGAGGAGCGCGGACTCGTCACTGCATTTAACGCCGGAGCGCCAAACGGGTTCGACATCAACTTCCGGGAACTGCTCTCCTGTGCCTTCGCGGTTCATGTGTGGGGCCACCAGTGGGCATCTCGTGTCCCTAGCGGTGGTCGACCCTGCCATATTCAGATCGGCATCGATAACACATCTGCGATTGCCTGGCAGAACAAGCTGGCTTCGAGAAACCCATGAGCCGAAGTGCTTATCCGGCTCTTGAGCTGGTGGGAAACTTCGTTCAAGCTGCGGTTCTCAGCATCTCACGTGGCTAGCATCGACAATATCCGGGCTGACGCTGGCTCCCGCATTGCCGCTAACCCCTCGTATGTGGCCCAATTCACATCCCTAATTTCGGGTTGGTAGCAGGTGTCGCCGAAAATCGATATCCAAGGTCTGACCGACATCTGGCTGCGTATCTCCGAGCACACTCCGTTGCCGACTCCACCTTTGACCAGTACAACCGCGCTTTAAACAAGTGGACGACTTGGTCGGCTCGCCACGGCGTTCCACCCTCACTCGAGGGCATGCCTCTCGCTGATCAAGTTCAGCACATTTCGGACTTTATCCTCCATGGCTTCTAGTACGGTTTCGGTTCGGGGGGATCTATTCGCAGTGATTCAATTATGGCGGTTCTCACCGGTGTCCGGCATTTCTTCGCGGCAGCCGGTCGAGACTTTCCGCTTGCACACCAGCACATCCGCATGCTGCCCAAGGGTATCAGCCGCCTTGACTCGCCACCGCGCCGGAAAGCACCAGTGTCGATTTCGAGGCGTGTTTCCATAGCCTATCGATGGTTGAACCTTTTGAGCAAGCACTGCGGGGGGTTATGTGTCTGGCGTTCTTTTTCCTTATGAGGCGATCGGAAATTGTAGCGATCACTGGTGGTTCGTTCAAGTGGTTTGCTATTCGAGCACAAGACATTACAGTGTTGGATACAGCAGGAAGGCCAACCTTGTATCCCTCGAAAGCACATTTGGTGTATGTGTGTTTGATTGGGTTCAAGACAAACCAAGCCGGTTCTCCCACAAAGAGAATGCTCTCACGGCCACGGCACCCGTTCCTATGCCCCGTGTTTGGTGCCCTGATTCTTCTTCAAACCCAGAAATATCTGCCTGCGGACATACCAGCCGCAGAATATCTGGACCGCCGAGGAAAGCCGGCGTGTATTACCACGGCGGATGTAACAGAAGCTATCAAGCGAGCCGCTGTCAACACTGGCCAAGACCCGCGACGTTTCAGTCTGCACTCTCTACGGGCTGGTGGAGCGACCCACATGTACCGAGCAGGCACGGATGCACTCACGATCCAGTTTCATGGTAGATGGGTCTCCGATGCGTTCAAGTCTTACACCAGGCTGTGCAAAGAGTCGGTAGCCATACTGGCAGAAAACATGGTTGTGGGCCCACGGGGTGATACAACGTTGCATTGGTGGGATTGAATGCATGACCGCTTGGGGGCAGCCCTCGTCCCTTTATCGGACTGAGCTGATGGTCAATGCCTAAGATCCCATTAATGAAAACGTTGTTTGACTCCCGTTGTAGTGGAAAGTACGCATGATGCTTGGGGATGTAGCGGTTGCGTTTCGTCACATCCTTATACAAGCTGATTCTGTACACACGTTTGGCTTTCTCTTCGAAAATCATCTCATTATGGATCTATCGTGTGGCTTCGGTTGGTGTGGTTCACCCGCCTACTACGCCGTAGCCGGTAAACTTACCAACTACCTATATGACCACGCAGGCCATGATTCACGGCAATTTTCGGGATGCGTGTGGTGTGACGACCACACGTGCGTCGAGGTTGACGAAGCTTCAAAGTGTTTCGACGCCAACCTATCGTTACGCCGTGCCATGGCAACCGTTCTCGGACCTACGGCAATTAACGAGCAAAGTTCACTCCATGGTCCACAAACGCGAAGGCGCTAGGTTTACTGTGGGATTCGGAGCGTGGTTGTGTCTCTTTTCCAGCCGACGAAATCTACAAAGCCCTAGACCGTGCAACTGAACTGGCCCAGGCACGTCTCGTCTCAAAAACTGCGCTTCTAAAGTGCTAGGCAGTCTCAGACACGTAGCAAGGTGCTCGTGTCCTGCCGGGTATTCTTCCAAAGTCTACAGAGCTGTGTAAATTATATCCCTCGCTATGAATTGTATCCATTATCGAACGCTGCCCGAGAAGATTTGCACTGATTGAAGGCAGTGATGCAATCTCCATACCATTTCAACTCAACACCTGTTGATCACTTTGGTGACGCGCTACTGGTCGTGCAGGGTAGAGAAGTACTTGTCGTTGAACTCCTTCCGCAGCACCGCTCACCGGTTCCCCACAACACGGATCAACTCGCATAGCTCCGACGTCACCGTGACAACACTGCCCACGACGCCCGTGTAGCTGGTCTGCCACCCCAGCTTCGCCTCGACACCCAATGGAACTCTGCGCCGACATCCGTGGTGTTGTACGCGATGGGGGCCCAAGTACAAGAAGGAGCAGGCCAGGCCCCCGCTCGCGGCCGGGACAGCACACCGAGCCGTCACCCGCGCGCTGCACGACGAGATCCACGAGTACGCCGAGTACGCCGAGTACACGAGGGCGACTGTGGACAAGATGGCCGTGCACATCGAGCAGATGATCGCCAACGTGCGCGCCAGCGTGCTGACGCTGTGGCCGCAGGCGCAGGTGGAGACGTTCGGCTCGTACTCGACGTGCATCTGGCTCCCGAGGAGCGATGTGGACCTGGTCATCCTGGACGCGGCGGGCGTGAGCGACTCCGAGATGATGGCCGAACACCTCAAGGAGCTCGCCAAGGTACATGCCCATTCTGCTTCGGCATTTTTCTTAAGATTTCGTCCCCCTAATTTGAACTGGCTGTTTCGTAAACAGTTTTCTCGACAAAGTGCGATTTTTGCGGTTTTAGAATGAGCGAAATGTGAACCCCCCTTCGCAATTTGGCTTATTTTGTTGGCATTTTCTCGCTTATACTTCTGCCCATTTTTTGCTCATCTTTTTTTGCTGATTTGAGATGTTCGACTCCCCCTAATAGAGAGGTTTTTGCCAATCCGTCCGTTCAAGATTATTCAGCGTAAATATGCATTTGCCGTCATTAGGAATACCATCCAGGAATTCTCTTTCTGTTGGTCCTGAGAATTTGCTTTTTTCAGGAATGGATTCTCGGTTGGAGTGTCTCTTACATCCGATTTTCCCGTGCAGTGCCAGGTCCAATCGATTTTCGGTAGGTGTCTATGAACTACCACTCTGTTTCAAAAAAGTTTGGACATTTAGTACTTTTGACGTACCCTGCCATAAATTTTAGCCTTTGTAAGGACATCAAGCTCAGGGAGCTCAATCCACTACACCCCATCGCTGCGTAAGAACATCGTTAGCGTGCCAACTAAGGGCGGTCAAAGAACGCCCGATATGAGGGCCCAACTTTGCAGTATCGGTTTGACTCTTCCAAATGTCAAATCCAATATTTGAAAGTACTGTAGGTACAGTAATGTTTCAATTTTCTTGGTGCCCAATCCAATTGTCATCAAGCTGGGCCAATCACAAGCACAGTGAAAAGCAAATAACTTAAAAATCAGTTGAGTGCGCGATTCTTGATGAAGTCGAAACAAGTCTGGCAGTGTAGCGAACCACTTTGAAGCTACGAGACAATGCGGAGGCTGGTGCCTAAGCAACAACGAAAGCAAATGAGCGAAGACTTTATTTAGCTCATCTCAGTAGTCCCATTTCACCGCCGTACAAATAGCTATTGCGATAGTCAAGCTGAGTAATCATTTTAGTGCATACTGCTAGTAGAAGCTTAGATTCATGCTGCAAATACACTAACTCAGCTCTACACAGTGACCTCGTTGCACACCAGCTTGCCTGCAATGTCCACCGTCACCCGGGCCTTCTTGGACGTGCTGTCAGGTGCTGGCAGGGTCAAAATTTCGACCCGGGCTTCCTGTTGGACGTGCTCCCTCTGGCGCTTCAGCCACGCCTCTGTGCCGATATTCCCGGATGCCCCACCGTTGGAATAGACGCTGTAGCGCTGTGCCATCTTGACGAACGAGGGTGGAAACAGACCCGTGCATCTAAATCCGCTGATAGCGTTGTCCGGGCGGTCTATTATGGCCGACTGATATGCTGAGCAGGCAATTTGGATTGCGTCCTTCTTCGACAGAGTTGTGTCCGCCGTGCTGAGCAGCTTCGCTTGCAGAGCATCCTTCACATCGCCTTTGAATGGCTTGAACACTGCGACGTCCAGGGCTTGATACATGTGGGTTGCGTTCAGCGGCAGCGCCAGCAGCAAAATTCCCAAGTCGTGAGCTTCTCCGATGGACTCTAAAAATGAATATCCCGTTCAAAACGATACAAATTAAACGATCAGTATAAACAGGACCAAGACAAAAGGAGCTACACGTACCGAGGTCGAGGTGGGTGGAGCTGTTGTCCAGTACCAAGACAATTGGCAAGGCCACCTTGAGCTTCTCTAGTTGAGTAGCAAACATGGTGAGCCACAGCCGGAAAACTACCCCGTTGCTGAATCCCTTAGGAGCACCAGTCACGCATGCGCCCTCAATAGAGAGAGCGGCCTTGTCCTTCTTGTTGATGCGCTTTCCCGGCACGATGATAAGCGGTGGGATCGCTGCTCCAGCTGCGCTCACGGCTGCCACCACAGTCATGTGGAAATTGGGTCTCGTCTCCTTGCTCCAGACGTTGGTAGAGCCCTTGAGAGCCAGCACCTTGCACGACGTCCCCTTGGGCATGAAGGACGTCTCATCCATGTTGAAAACACGGTCCGCTGACAGCTTTAACTCCACCACGCGCTTTGCGATCGCGTGGAAAAGGCTGCGAACAGCGTCCATCTCTACCATGTTGCGCACACGGGCAATCTTCTGTGCCGTTCTCATGACTAGTACAGGGTGACGCCCTAAGAAACGCCGATACCAGCCCTTAGAAAGCGGCTGGAACCGCGTTCCAGTGCGGGTTGTAGCACCATGTAGCCGCTCGTAGATCTTGTTGACGCGTTCGAGCACCCTGGCCGGCCCGACAGGGAATCCAGCGCGCTGCATGCCGGCAACCCACGCCACCACATCTGCCTCCTGCTCATGGGAAAGGGCAGGCTTTGGTCCTCGACGAAGCTCGGTGATCTCCCCGGTCGTCTGCAGTTCCTTTGACTTCTTGAAGAGCGTACGAAGGGGCACAGACGAGCTTCGTGCAACTGCCGCGAATGTTTCTCCCTCGTACGCTCTATCTAGAGCTTCCTCCAGGTCCTCTTTGTTGTAGCAGCTGCGATGGATCACCATGTAAACGACTTGGCTCTTTGGCTTGTGAGGACTGCGGCGCAGGCCGCAAGAGGAGCGCTGCCCTCCACCCAGATCGAATAACTTTATAAACTAATAAAACATCGCAACAATTTATAATTTCCAGTGCACTAAATTGATTGTAATCCATTCAGCCAAGCAGACGCCGATACTTAAGAAAATTGAGCTCCCATTGGACGAGAGCAAATATCGTGCACTAAGTTGATACCGCGCACTCAATTGGTTTTTTAAGTTAGTAATACTAGTATTACGGAAATTCCTCGTTGCGCGGTTCTTATCCAGTCACAGATGTTCCACTTCAACCTGGACTCCGTCATGTGCTGATTCACAGTTAGCGCTGCTGCTGATAGGCCCGAGTAACCGATATGTACCAGCACACTTGACACTTCTGGCGATTTCATCGTGCAGCATGACGCAGCGGCCAGCAGTGCTGACTACTGTACAATCGAGCGAGCCCAGCTAAGTTGGTACTGTGCACAGGTACATGTATCAAGCGCTCGGCTACGAGGTCACCGAATCGCTTACTCTGCGATCTCACGTCGAGCTGATGTTATCATCGGCGACAGCGATGGTACTTCGAAGTAGTAGTCACTAGCTTCTTTCTTGCTCACTATTCTCTTTCTTCTCGTTCATTATGCGTTGCACGGTCGGTTCTGAACTCCCAAGGCGCTCAGCTACCAGCTCCTCTGAGGTTGCCTAGTGTTTTTTGTGTTTAAAAAAAGGTGTAGCAGTTCACGAGTAAACCCTCCTCTCCAGGGGTAAGTTCGTGTCTACTTGACATCGTCCTCGTTTCAAAATGAGCGCTTGCACGCGCGAGTTGTGCTAGATGTATTATGCAGACGTTAACGATTGCACAGCTACTTCTCTTAAGAACTGTCGAAGCTGCACTCGTTACCGCGCGGTGCACCAATTCCTGGTATCATGACGTGTGTCGCGCACAATACCAGGTACTGTAGTGAGCAAGATGCTAGATCCCCGGGGAGCGAGAGGCGCGTTGCTGTGTCGCGCGCGGCGTGCATCCCGGTTGAAGCGAATTCGGGGCGACGATGCGCGCCACCAGTCGGTCGCTCGAGGTCGGTTGCACCAGCGGCGCGTCACACGGCGTCCCACTACGCAGTACAGTGCGCTTTGTCTGATCACTCTTTCCTCCGCAAATCCAACTCTACAATACATCATATATGAAGTCTACAAAATCAATCTCTTGACTCGACCTTATCCTTGCTTCGAATATAGATAGCCACAGGGTATTCGATGCAGCATCCCGTCGCCGACCTGCCCCGTCCGAGGACGGGCCGGGGAGAGACGAGAGTGGGACGAGTAGCCGGGGCGTGTCGCCGCATTGTCGAGAGTGGCGCGCCACGTCCGGACTCGGCGGCATTCGTGGACCTTCGCGCCATAGCCCGAGCCAAGTGCCAGGAAGCGAGCCATCAGGTGCGCGTGGCCGCCAAGACCGTGAAACCAGCCGGCAGCTGCGTCCCCCGCTGCGGCGCCTCACTCCTCGATTGCCTCTGCAGGACCCCAAGCGCGCCACCGCAGCTCGCTACCCCCTCCCCTCATCCAGCAGCATGAACGAAGGTGCGGCGGGCCTATCTTTCTGTCGCCCCCCCCCCCTCCAGAATGCAGCACTAACGAACCCGCAAACTGTGCACGTATCCGAGCAGAGGAGCGGAAGGCGCTGGCCGAGTCGCGCGGCCGCGTGGCCAACCTGCGCGCCATGTTCAACAAGGGCGCGGTGCAGAACTCGGAGCCGCCCGCGTGGAAGCGGCGCACGGCGGCGCCCCCGCCCATCAAGTTGCCGAGCTCCGAGCTCGAGCACGACCGCGCGTACAGCCACGCGGTGAAGCAGATGGAGTCGGTCCGCTCGGCGGAGCAGCAGGCCAAGCAGTCGCTCGCGCAGTTCTCGAGCGACGGCAAGACGTTCGAGCAGCACAAGCGCGAGGAGCAGCGCCGGCTCGACGAGCTCGAGCGCCAGAAGGAGCAACACGCCAGGCACCTCAACGCGTCCACGAGCTACTCCACCGAGTACGACCACTCGTACCAGCACTTGCACAAGCAGCGCGAGGACGCCACCAAGGCCGCGCAGGACGCGCAGAAGGCGCTGCGCAACTTCGCCGGGGGCAAGACCTTCTTCGAGGAGCAGCTGGAGGAGAAGAAGCGGCTGCAGGAGCTCGAGCGCCAGAAGGAGCAGAGCACCAAGGACGGCTTCGCCAAGAACAACTTCTCGTCGCCCGACTTCGACCACGCGTACGTGCACGCCAAGGAGCTCGCGCAGGTCGAGAAGGAGGCGGAGGAGAAGGCCAAGGCCGCTCTCTTGAACTACGACCAGCACGACGTCTCGCACGAATATGTCATGAAGAACGGCTTGAAGGTGCCCAAGCACGCAACTGGAACGCCGAATGGTAGGTTGCATCAGTGGGGGGAGGCCGGCTCTCTTGAGCTTTACTAACGGCGCGCTTCATTCCTTGTAGCCAAGCGCTACCCCTTCACAGACCCAGCGGCGCGGATCAAAAAGCCCAGCCCTCAAGCGCTTAAGGCACTGGCGAGGTTTCAAGAGCAACTGGGTAAGTCTCTCTACCGATTGTCACTTTTCAACATGCTCCAGATTTCCTCACCGGCGATTGCTTCTCTGCAGCCGAAAGCCGAGCACGTGAGGAGCGCAAGGCGTCGGACGACGCTGCTCGCAAGGCATCGTGGGAGTCGACCCGTAAGATGTCCGTCGAGTCGATCGAGTCAATGGGGTCGACTCGTAAACAATCGTTTGAAGGTAAGCCCGACTTTATGACCCGTGCTCGTGACTGTAAGCTCACCTTGAATGCTTCCCCTCCGTAGAAGTAGATATTGAGCAGATCAAAGCCTCTGTTGACGGAGCCAAGCTCGACGTACGATCTGCAGCCCAGAAATTTGCCGAGATGGATCGTAAAGCTGGTACGAGCCAAATTCCTAACCCCCTTCACCCGTTTTGCCATTTGTCCATTTGGTAAACTAAACCTTGCTGCCCGCACTTGCTGTTGACAGCCGAGCTGGCCAAGCAGAACAAGAAACCATTGACGTTTAACGGCGTATCGTATAAGCACGGCGTGCGAGATTTCCGCACAGACCTGAAGGAGACGCAGCGCAAGAATGAAATGGTGACACGAGTCCAGTCTCGAGTGCGAGGAGTGATCGCGCGCAGAGCTTACAACCAGAAACTCACCGCCGCGGAGAGGATTGCGATTTGCATCCAGACCGAGTTCAGACGGCGTCGAGCCCAGAACCAACTGGAGGCTCTCCGTCAGCAGCTACAGCGCAAGCAGGCGTGCGCCGTGGTCATTCAAAAGATTGTGCGAGGTCGATCTCAACGGAGTCGCTACCAGACAGATATTGCTGTGCGAGAGGCTGCAGCAGTGTTACTCCAGGCGGTCGTGCGACGACGACAAGCCCAAGCCGCATATTCAAAGCAGATTCATGCAGCCCATGAAATCCACGACTTTGCAACGCGAATGCTGGCAGGCCGCCGCGCTCGCAATGAATACACCCAACTCCGTCAACAGCAAGAGGCAGCTCAGAAGATCCAGAGCCATTGGCGCGGCTCCGTTGCTCGTGCCGAGGTGGCCACCCTGCGAACGGAGGTGGCCGAGGCCGAGGCCGCGAAGGCTGCTGCGGAGGCGGAGGCTGCTGCCCAGGCTGAAGCGGAGGCCGCGGCTGAAGCTGCTATGGCTGCTGCGGAGGCGGAGGCCGCTGCTGCCGCTGCTGCAGAGGAGGCTGCTCG
>BSXT01018955.1:0-21285 GCA_030267785.1 Phytophthora fragariaefolia
CAGAGCCACTGGCGCGGCTCCGTTGCTCGTGCCGAGGTGGCCACCCTGCGAACGGAGGTGGCCGAGGCCGAGGCCGCGAAGGCTGCTGCGGAGGCGGAGGCTGCTGCCCAGGCTGAAGCGGAGGCCGCGGCTGAAGCTGCTATGGCTGCTGCGGAGGCGGAGGCCGCTGCTGCCGCTGCTGCAGAGGAGGCTGCTCGTCAGGAGGAGCTTGCCCGCCAGGAGGAGTTGGCCCGCGAGGAAGAGCGTGTCCGACAGACCGAGGTCGAGTCCAGCATGGCGGTGAAGATTCAGAGCCACTGGCGCGGCTCCGTTGCTCGTGCCGAGGTGGCCACCCTGCGAACGGAGGTGGCCGAGGCCGAGGCCGCGAAGGCTGCTGCGGAGGCGGAGGCTGCTGCCCAGGCTGAAGCGGAGGCCGCGGCTGAAGCTGCTATGGCTGCTGCGGAGGCGGAGGCCGCTGCTGCAGAGGAGGCTGCTCGTCAGGAGGAGCTTGCCCGCCAGGAGGAGTTGGCCCGCGAGGAAGAGCGTGTCCGACAGACCGAGGTCGAGTCCAGCATGGCGGTGAAGATTCAGAGCCACTGGCGCGGCTCCGTTGCTCGTACCGAGGTGGCTACCCTGCGATTGGAAGCAATCGCTGATGTCCAAGCGCAGCTTGTTCGTATTGAGAATCTGACAGCGGCTAGGATTCAGAGCCGATGGCGTGGAGTTCTTGCTCGTTCGAAGTATGCATCAATGCGGGCGGAGGCTTCCCGCGTGCACCAGCACGTAATGGCGGTTCGTATCCAGTGCCAGTGGCGATCCTTTGCAGCGGCTCGAAAGGTGCAGTCGTTGCGGGAGCAGTGCCAAGCTTCTCAAGCAATTAATGGACTTGAGAAGCCTCAGGTTCGCCGCCAGCCTACCATCGCGGAACTTCAGCTGTTGAGTCAATCAGGGCGTTTCTCGAACCTTTCTAGTGACGATGACAGTGACGACGACTCTGAATTTGAAGACGCACCGAGTTTTGTAGATGCCCCTCTTGCTCCAGGAGTACCTGTTTTCACTCATTCCATGGAGTTCCAGGCGGAGAATGCCGATGTGGTTCCTGATACAGACAGCAATCCAAGTCCTTCCCCTCTTGCTAACGGAGATTCAACTCCGCGCGTATCGACTGATTCTGTGAATATGGCATTGGAGTTCTCGATGTCTGAAGACTCGGTTATTAGGGACGACATTAGCGATGCCAGCTCCGATAGCTTTGTCGATGCGATGGAAGAGCCCAAACCGGTCGAACACTCCTCAAGAAACATGGATGTAGAAGAGAATCATCACTGGGCAAGAGAGAATAACTTGGCTTTTGACTCAGACCCGTTAGTCGATGCCCCAACTCCTGTCTCTGACAACGCTACACCTGTATCTGCAAAAGAAAACGCCACTGAGGACATCGACAACGATCGTCCAAGTAGCATTTCTGACTTTGATAGGCCGTCATCCGTTCGATCTGGATCGTTTTTCCAGGAGCCGTCCTTCGATTCAGACACTCCTCGAGGAAGTCTGGCATCAAGTTCATTGAGTAGTGTCTCCCGCCCTCGTGACGAATCGTCTGAAGACCCTTTCCGATCGCGTCAAGACTCGTACGCTGACTCGACCCGTGAGAATTCCTACGCTGAAGACACTCGGTCTCGCAACGACTCGTACGCTGATGTCTTCCGGGCCCGTGACGATTCGTACGACGATGTGTTCCGGTCGCGTGGAGACTCTTATGCTGACGTGCCATCAAAGTCGGACTACGATGAGCGTAGTCTCAGCGATGTGGAAGCAGGCGATGCTCCGAAGTACTTCGATACGGACAGTGAACGCGGTAGTTCCTTCAGCAGTGATTCGCCCGTGTCCGGTAAAAATGCGATCGACAACGAAAAAGATGTGGCGCACGAGGTGGAAGAACAAGAAACCCGTAAAAAGAGTGGTAGCCGTTGGCGGGCCGCTAGTGTCCTTAGCGCTCTTTCAAGCCGTCGATCGAGCAAACCGTCAAGCTCACCAACGTCCTCACTTGAGGATGAGGATGCGGACACAAAAAAAGCTCGCTCAAGCACTTTGCCTTCTGTGGTTGGCCTGAGCTCGGTAGCTGGCATGCTTACTCGAAAGATTTCGCTCCCTGCAAGCAACACCACCACCACCGCCACCAAATCATTCGAAGAGGAAATCGAGGATACGTTCCTGTATTCGCCGCCAGCCCAGCAAGCCCCAAAGAGTAAGACACGATTCGGCCGGTTCACTGCCCCAACCGTGTCCAAGCCGGCATTTTCGGCGCGTTTTGCGTGGAAGAAGACAAAATCTCGCCGTGGAACGAATGCTGACGAAGATGACGAGACTGCGGAAACTCACGCAGCCTAATCTATTGCATGAAGACCACTTGCTGTTAGCATTTATGTAATCGGACTAGTAGTGCATGTATCAATAAATAACCACGTTGCTTGTCATGCTGTGTCATTGTTCTTCTGAAATCTACAGGGAGCCTATATGGTAGAGTTATCGTTGATCTTGAAATTAGCAAGTCGCGTGACCAATTTGCTTAAGGCTTGCAGCTTGCTGCTGTAGATATGATGGTATGGATATGGTGATCGCTGAACAGCATCAACCACGCTGTGGTCTTGTGGTAGCACCATTTTGTTGTAGTTTGGCGTAGGCATCGAGTCTGTCGTTGCCTCGACGGAGGCCCGTTCCGATCTGGAGCACCTGCGCTCCAGTAGCAGTCTTAATTGGTAGAACCATGCAATTGGAGCAACGAACGCTGGAGGTGGAGGTGGAGCCCGTTGACTTAAAAGCCGACTAAGCGAAGAGTTCGTTATAGGACGATTACCTTGAGGGTGCAGCTCGGACCACATTTTCTGAAGCTCTTTTTCACATTCATCGAGCTCGCGTAGATGGAAGTTTATAATTACACGAAGGAGGCAAAACTCAGGTTCATGAGTGAGCTTGATACCCTCTGCTGGGATAGTTCCCGACAACTCGTTAAGCTTGTCAAGGTCGGCGAGATGATGTTCACGCAGATCCAAGTCCAATGGCGACCCAATTGTGATCATTTTCGTGGGGTGAAGATATATGTAGAAAACTTCGTAAGGCAGAAGCAGCATATACTCATCACTGCTATCCAAGAATGCGCCAAGGCGGTCATACAACGACCCAGCCTCCAAGTCGTCTGGTTTTTCTTCTAACCTATGGGCTAGGAAGCGCCGAGAAGACCGCAGAAGCAGCCGGACCGAGTTCAACAGCTTCACATCTTGTATAACAATGTCGGCGGATCCATGAGAAGTCAGAAGATAGTTTGCTGCGATAAATAAGCTGCTAAGTCCACGCAGTTTTGTTGGCGCGCTAGCGCACTTGCAGATAGGCATGAAATGTGCTGACGAGCGACCAAATTCACGAGCTAGGAAATGTCGGTACCCTACATCAAAACGCACGATGTGCGCGCGCTCCTCGAGCTCTGAGATGCGGGCTAACTCATCTTCAAGATGATTCATCTGATCGCCAATGAAATTTGATGCGTTTGCATGGCTCCATAGGAATAACAGCGCTTTTGGATGTCTGTGAAGCGCAGATTGCTGGCAGACGCTGATTTCTCGTGCAAGCAGGTCCCCGATATTTCGCTCATTTCGTTGTCGAACGAGACGAAGCGCTCCAGAGCTGTACATGAGTGTGAGAGCAGCCCAGTTTCCTTGAAGATGGCACTGCGTGCCCTCAGAAGCTTTTCCACAGTCCAACAAGTATTCGATGCCTCTCTTGATGTCGCATGACCCATTCAGTAACGTGAGAATCCAATCGAGAGCGCTTTGCAGCGCAAGAGCACCACCAACATGAAGAACGCCCAATCCAAAACGGATTCTCTTATGAAAGGCCTCGAGCTCACTCGTGGGCATCAGCAGTCGGCTCCTCTTGGAAGTATTTGGATTCGAGAAGAGTTTGTCCTCCAGCGCTACGTATATGGCAGCACATCGTCTTGCAGTAGTGATTGCAGCTAAGCGTTCGTCGCCCCCAAGACGCAGCAGTGACGACAAAAAGAGGGCCTCTGCGAGTGCAAGCTGCGTTTGCTTCCTTGTCGAGTACGACAGTGACGAGAGCTCGAGCACCGTTTCAAGCCACGTGACAGCCTGGTTCGCAGCACGCTGGGCCTGTTTCGCGTACAGCGCATCCTTGGACACCAACACACGCACGACCTCCAGCTCTGCGGCCAGCACGCACACGGCAGGATCGCCACCAACAGGCAGCGACCGCAGCAGTGCATGCGCCTGGGCAAGCTCGTGCTCCCAAATCATTGCGTGGGCCTCGCGCAGCTTCTTCTGCAGCTCGACGTCATCGTGCACTGCAGCAAACCGCATGGGTCCGGAGCCCGCCCACGCCTTCTGCATCTCCACCTCGAGCTCCGCACGCTTGCGATCGCGGAAGCGAACGCGACGGCGACGCGACGCCGAGCCCTCGCGTTCTTCCTTCTGGTCCGCCGGCGGATACCAAAGCTCTGCGAATTGGCGGGTCGACAACCCGCGCGCTGCCACGCCGTCCACACTGACGACGGCGTGTCCAGCGTTGACCCTCGCGAGCCCCCGCCACTGGGTTTCGCTTCGACTCATTGCAGCCGCCAACGCGTCGCTCGTCACGCGTTGCACGACGAACTCGCGGCTGAAAAGTTCTCGGGAGAACGTCAGCGCCGCGTTCACGCCGCCGCACGGCAGCAGCGTCTCGTACTCGCCGAATCCCAAGGTGATGCTCATGCTTGTCAACGCAAGATCCCAATTGACTGGTGCCAACGAGTCGAGCCGGAAGCTCGCGCGCCTATTTTAGAGACCGCGGAGTCGCGCGTCCTTGATTTCTGGTCTCAGCGACCGACGAAAAAAAATGGAGAGACCGTCGACGAGCGGAGGAGGAAACGCGGCCGACTGCACATCACTTTATACATTGGTATTTGTATTAGGGTTGGGTGGCGAGGAGATGCAGACATTTGACACGCAAAATGGGATTATCAGCTTCGAGAGGGATACGCTGATGTGTCGATTCGACCGTTACGCCGGAGACTGAGATGGACACTCAGTGTCCATAGCAAGTCTTGCTGGTCAACGTGAGAAGGACGCGCCCGAGTGAGGCAAAGTACATCATGTTGAATCATTCTAGCCCAGTAGCGCTACGCCTACGTCGCGCTCAGTCTCGAGCTCTTGCCCTGCGTGGTCTCCGCTGTCAGGAAGCAGGTTAGTACGGCGGGGGAGGCGCGTCCAGCATGCCGTAGTGGTCGATGAAGAAGAGCGAGATGGGCCAGAAGGCGAAGAAGCCAATGAGCGAGCCGGCCAGCACGTCGGTCGGGTAGTGGCGGCCGAGCGCCACGCGCGAGAAGTTGATAACGAGCGCCCACACGACGGACACGACGACCAGCACGGCCGGCGCCAGGCCGTAGAAGAATTCGCGCAGGATCCACGGGTGCGTCTCGGCCAGGTAGACGAGCATGGCCACCATGGCCCACACGCGCGTCGAGTGGCCGGACGGGAACGAGTGCTGGTCCGGACCCACGAAGCGCATGTCCGCCTCGTGGAAGGGCGGGCGCTGGCGGTGGAACACCATCTTGAGCAGCATGATGGCTATGATGTCCACCGTCATGACGGTGAAGAGCGCGGACAGCAGCATCTTGGTGGCCGGCTCGAAGGGGCCGATGAGGCCGGCAGCCCAGAGCAGCCCCATGAGCGGCGGGATCGTTAGGATCCAGCTGCAATCCACAAACCAGTTCATATTAACACATAATAATCACACAACTCGCATCAATATTGAGCATAATAGACGAGTCGAGGGGGGGGATTCTCTGATGGCTACGTACAGGAAGCCATCGCCCGAGTGCGAGAAAATCTCCCAGCAGAGTCGCGGCGTGGGATCGCGCCCGAATCGCTGGTAGAGCTTGGTGGACCACGTCAAGTCATAGGCGTACACGCGCTCGGCGAGGGTCATGGCGTGCAGCTGCGGGGTGTCGAGTTCTGGCTTGACGTCGACGCCGTCCACTTGCGGGATGGAGCCGTAGCTGCCCATGCCGGTGGAGGGGGTGACTGCGAGTGATTGGCCGAAATGGGTGCATAGTGCAGACAGGCATGTAGCCATGTGACGTCGGCGGCACTGGGTGCCACACTCCACTGGCAGGTGAAGTTACTGCAGCGTGTGCAAGTGCTCAGCTGGGGAGTGCTAAGACTCTTAGTGGTGCATTGAGCTGAAGGCAGTGAACTGGCAGCTGTGCAGACCACTCGCTCTTCAGCGCTGATAACGGAGTTTTGCCGCTGGTTGTCGCACGGTTGTTTTCCTCTGATTGCGCTTGTTGTCGCGTCGAGGTCGAACCCCGTAATACCATCGTCCACACTGTAGTCGGTTGGACTTGCCGATGCTTGTCAAGCTCTTCGTCATGTTCGATCCTTTTTTTTTATTTGACATGCTACAAAACTCGACGGCAGTGTTAATTAACCATTCCTGCCGAAACACGCACATTACACTTCGCGGCAACCTTGACGTGGTCTGCAGCTGCAACGACTTCCAGTATAGTTGTCCTCTATCGCTTGTTCGCCAGCGCTCACTTAGTCTTGCCTCTTGATGGGCAAGTGCGAGCTCCTCCTGTCTTCTCGGTCGGGCAGCACCTTGAAATTGTAGTACGCGGCTGCCCCCACGAAGCCGTGCCAGCAGCCGTGGAAGAAACGGAACGGATCCGTGTCGTCGTTCAGGCCGCGCACGAAGCACCCAACTCCGCACACGAGCAGCAGCAAACCGCGTCGGAACGACTGGAAGTTGTATTGGGGCACGCGCCTCCGCACGGCGAACGACACGAGCAGCAGCATGAAGCTACTGCAGACGGGAATAACGGAGTTCCACTCGTCCCACGGGTTTTTCTCCTGGAAGACCAGCACCATGCCCAAGAAGAAGTACTGCACGTAGCGCTCCAGCACAGGGTGAGGCAGGTCCATGAGGTGGATCCCCCACATGACGAAGCTCATAATGGAGCCGATGTTGTCGAGTCGATGCCACTGCCCTTCGGTGAGCCACAGCGGGCCGTCGATGCTGTCGCACACGTGGTACATGATGCTGGTGGTCATCGTGAACATGCCGATGAAGGCCTACGCGCAGCAGAGCAATGACACGCGTTAGATCATTCCGCTCAGCGGCGATCGCCAGCTCGAAGCCTCGCAATGCTGCGCACCTCGAAGATGAACTGCCGGCGGTAGAGGCTGTGGATGGCGGGGAACATGCAGAAGTTGGTGACCCCCGTCACGGCCAGCATCATGGCCGTCTCGAAGACGCTCCTCATGCTGGTCCGCCCGCGGCTCGAAAGAGACTGAACAGCAGGTCAGACACCAAATTTGGAACTTAATGCCTCCTGAAAGTGGATACTACGAGCATTGATTTGTACGGGGTCACCTATCACATTTGTTAGTAAAGCGTAGGTTGTGAGTACGGGACGCATGATTGTAAAGGCATAGGAAGGACCGCCGTTGAGACGGCTCATTAGCCGAAAGGCTATAACACGTGATAAATTTCTTTAATTTCTCGGGACTCCCCCAACTTTGGGGGGCATGCCGAGCTTCGGTTGCGTCTTCATTACAACCAGTCTGCGCAGCTCAGGTAGCGTGGCGCAGTCGTAGTCAACTGAAATCGCCTTGCGACAGTGTCTTCGACGTGACTGAATTGGCCTTGCACTACAAGTTGCAGTGGGGCCGACACGGCCACAGACTGGCGTAGGTGCATGTTCATACATGTTCAGTACATGTACATGTACATGTAGCTCACCAACTCCCCTCGGGATCACCACGCACGCTCCACCAGCCAACAATTCGACAATCAGCACGCCACAACTTGTGGCACACGGCGCTTCCGTTTCTGTCACATCTGCGTTCATCTACCGCGACAAAAGCCTGCGCGAGCTTACCACTTTCACTCCGCGGTGAGGCACGTGCTCAGCCGTGAACGTGGCTGAGCTTCCTCCACCAGGCTCCCCGCTGCAAGTCTGCTGCCTGCACGCTCTGTACCGTACCGTAAAAGCCCGCTGTCACATTTTCGGGGAAAGGCATGCATTTCAGATATTTCGCGTACATAGCTCCCCGTATTGTGATTTTTCCTGGCTCTCTGTCGTCCGCATGTAGCGGTGTCCGGTCATTCCGCCACTGCTCATTCCTGTTCACGACGCCGCGCGCAGCTCGTCAAGTGGCTCCGGCCCCATCGAAACTGACGTGGAGACCACATACAGTAGATCGACAGCCCCGATCCTGCCCAAATGTTGCGCTGCTTGAGCTGCTTCAGTCGCCGTGAGGCGCAAGGCGACGACGTCGAGGACAACCGCATGACGGCGTCGCTGAGACCGTCGGGCGTCCTGGCGCTCGGCCACCACGACAAGAAGCAACCGGCGTTCGAGGACGCGTACGACGTGCTGTACCAGCTCGGCGAGGGCAAGACCGGCCAAGTGTTCGTGGCCAAGCGCAAGCGCCCGCACTACCGCAGCCGCGCCAAGACATTGGCGGAGGAGCAACAGCGCGAGCGCGAGGAGCGCGAGTGCGCCGAGGAGGTGGCCGTCAAGTTCGTGCGCCAGGAGTACCTGTCCACGCCCAACCGCGTGGAGGCGCTCCAGGCCGAGCTGGCCATCCTGGCACGCGTGAAGCACCCAGGCATCCTCCTGCTGCGGCAGGTCTTCGAGGACGAAGACAAGTTCGCCATCGTGACGGACAAGGCCACGGGCGGAGAGGTCATGGACGCCATCTGCAGGCCCGGAGCTCCGCGCGTGCGCGAGTGCGACGTGGCTGACATCGTCCGGCAGTTGCTCAGTGTGCTCGCCTACCTGCACTTGAACGGCATCACGCACCGGGACGTCAAGGTGGAGAATATATTATGCAAGACTCAGGACCTCAAGGACGGCGTGCTGCTCATCGATTTCGGGCTGGCGCACATGGGTACCGTGGGTGGCACCGAAATGTCAGGTATGAACGGGACGCCGCACTACATGGCGCCTGAGATGTTCCACAAGAACGGATACTACGGCTGGGCCATCGACCTCTGGTCGCTGGGCGTCGTCACGTACGTTATGCTATTTGGCCGATTCCCGTTCGACGCACGATTTCTCTCGCAGGTGGAAGACAAGATTGTCAAGGGTGAGTTCGAGTTCCCCGCGGAACTCGAGTCCAAGGTGTCACATCAGGCCAAGAAGTTTATTGAATACTTGCTGGTGTTGAACCCGCGTGAACGCCCTCCTGCTGCGATGGCGCTCCAGCACCCGTGGCTTCAGCCGGACTCCTCGGCCGCTGATCCGTTCACAGATGATCACGTGGCTGCGTTGGCAAAGTTTTCGGAGGGCAAGAAAACTTTTGTCCCCCCGCCGTCCAAGTTACACGCACCTTCGCAACCTGCTCCGCCACAAGGCTACGTCATTTATGAAGAATAGAGTAAGTCACAGCATGTTAATAAATCGCCAGCTCTGGTCATCGTGATTTCCTGCTTGCTATCGATCTCAAGAGGGCTACACATATAGGCTGCTCCGTTGCTGATCAAAAGATGTGGATAATGGTGTAGAGCACAAGCCCTGTGGCTGCCATAAGTACCGGCGCGTCCATTGTATGGGGCGCTGTTGCTTCTGCATAAGCCACCACGAACGGCAAGATGATCATCGTGAGCCACAGCTGCATGGGAGTCTCGAAGTCGAAGTACTGCAGCGCCGGGAACACGATGCCCGACAAGAAAACACACGCCGATCCCTCGAAACTCCTTGTGTACTTGCGCTTGGAGCAGCACGTGCTCGTCGAGTACTTGTGCTTGCCGAAGGCGATACCGATGGGCTCTGCCAGCCCGTCGCCGATGCTAGTCACGAAGACGAGGATGAAGACGAGGTCGGACTGCGTCGTTCGAGCGAAGAGCCAGCGGAAGAAGAGCAGCACGAACAAGCCCGGGAAGACGTTGCCCGCCACGATCCACTTGAGCGTGTGCGGGCGGTCCTCTGGCCGGTCGAGCGAGTTGAACTGCAGCATGAAGAGCGTCGAGCGCTCGCGGATGGGCTTGATGAGCAGCAAGAAGCACAAGAGCGTAGCGAAGTCCCCCCAGGCGAGCGCGAGAGGGCCGTCGCACATGGGGCACGCGTCCTCGTCGGGCTTGATCAGCAGCGGCACCAAGTAGGCCGCCAGCAGCTGGAACTTCCTCGTGTAGTTGACCTTGAACACCGAGTTGCGCTCGGTGATGACGTAGCCGGCGTCGTCCACGAGGCAGAAGAAGCGGCAGATGATGCCGCCGAGCGTGGACACGCCCATCATGACGAGCACCTTGGGCAGCAGGAAGAACCAGAAGCTGGCGTTGCCCCAGAGCTCGGGCTGTAGCAGCGACGTGAGCCCCGCGAGCGCCGCGGCGAAGAGCAGCATGCCCGCGAGGAAGACGAAGTCGAAGGTGCGCGTCCAGCGCGTGTCGTAGCGGCCCGCCACTTGGCCGGCGTAGATGAGGTCGTTCGAGTCGCCGTCGTAGTCGAAGCTGTCGTCGTCCAGCCCGACGCTGCCGTAGGTCGGCACCTGCTTGGGGAGCCGGAACTTGGGGCCGGGCTTGGGGCGCCACAGCACGCGCAGCACCACGAGGATGGCGAGCAGCGAGCCCACGGGCAGCCCGAGCAGCAGCGAGTAGTCGCTCGAGCTCAGGTGGTCGGACCAGACCTCGGGCGCGGCGCTGGGCTCGGGGACGGGAACGGGCTCGGCCGCGTCGGCCATGGAGCAGCAGCGCAGCGCAATGCTCGTGACAGGATCAGGGCCACTCGACAAATGGGCGGAGGATCTTTTTTGCCGGTTCCGGATCGACGTGGTGGTGTGGACCACGCGCAGAAATCAGGCGCGGCATACTGGGCGCGAGTGAGAAAGATCGAAGCACCAGAAATCAGGCGACGCGTTTTGCGTGACGTCGTGCGGTCGACGTCAGCGTGGCGAGCGTCCAGCGGGGAAGCGAGTCAAGACGCACAGCTGTTGCAGTTGTTCCTATTACTAGTAGTACAATGTAGTACGGCGCAATACCACTCGCAACCCACCGAGCACTCGCTGCAAATTGCAATGCGCAACTTCTACGCGGTTGAGACCTCGAACGCCGCGTGGAGCGCCTTCAGGTCGTCTTCGGAAACGCCCCCCGCGCTCTTGTCGTCAATCACGAACGAGTGCAGCTTGACGTTGCGCAGCAGCTTGCGGTCCAGGTTGATGGCCGACGCCGCCTGCTTGGCCACGAAGATCACGTGCTGCACCTTGAATTCGGCGTACGGGTAGAACGACAGGTCCTCGGCCAGGATGGTGGACAGCTTGCCGCTCTTGTAGCCCGTGAGCACTGCCTTGTTCACGTCCTTGAAGCGGTCCAGCGGCGTCTTCACGAGACCAGTGTTCTTGTACGCGAGCTCCGGCTTCTTAGCGGAGCCCACGCCCAGCCTGCTCTTCGGCTTCACCATCTCGGGCCGGATGTTCATGTTCTTCTTCGTGAGCTTGAAAATCGACCGGGCGTCCACGAGCAACAATACCTTTGTCTTCTGCCTGCCGTCCTTGCGTCGAATCTCTGCGTGCTTCGCTGCTGCCTTGGCAACGACATCGTCCAGCGACTTGCACAGCCTCAAGGGGGTCTTAGGTAGATCAAACAACGCATCTTCATCGACATCCTCCTCCTCGCTTCGCCCCTCAGATTGCACCTCATTGTCTTCGTCACTGTCGGCACCTTCCCGCTGAACGACCTCGATGTCGTCGTCATCGTCGTCGCCTTGGTTTTGATTGGCAGCAAGCTTCCTTCGCTTTTTCTCAGACTTCTTTTGCCGCTTGCTCTTGGCGATACCGGACACCACCGCCTCCATCGACGGCTTCTTCCAGCGTGGGTCCCGCGTGCTTGGCGGCTGGAAGAGCCGGCCCGAGTCGTCCTCAAACGTCATGCCTTCCTCCATGCGACGTTTGCGCGTTTTCTTGCGTGTCACCAACGTCTTCATCTTCTTTTGCTTGTAGCTGCTCGACATGGCTCTGCAACTGCGTTTACCAGTAAGTTAACGGGCACTTGCAGCTCTTGCACGCTTGACCCTGTTGACGTTGTGTCGCTTGACTGCTCACCACTCAGAAAAATGGCTACATTACGTTAAACACACCAACCAATAATTAATTTGCGCTTTCTAGGCAATAATTAGGCAGCCGATCAAGCGCAAAATAATAATTTATCGTGGAATAGCTCTGCATGTCTGCGCTTCAAGAGATCGAAGGGCATTTGCGCGACTCGGTGATGATGTCGACTGCAATTAACAATTAAGAAGCTGAAAAAAATGTAATTGGAGGCGATGAAGAGGATTCAGAGGGAACTTTTCAGCTCATAAGAGGGCTTTTGTCAGTTTTCGCGTACGCGTCAGGCGTCGGAACAGAACTACCTATCTGACGCTTGTTTGGAGAAGAAGAATCATGAGTTGGTTTTATTGAACGAGAAGAAGATTAAAGGGTGGTGTAAAATGCTGCACATTGGCAACAAGGCGAAAGGCTCCTGGACAATGTGACGGCTGGGAGGTAGCCACGACGAGTCGAGCTCTGGTTGAATGGCATACATGATGTGATCATGAATAAACGACAGGTTCTTCGAAGTATGATGCAGATACTTGGATGTACATTATTGTTGTAACAGTGGAATCGAATTGAAATATCTTTAACGTTTGAATATATCCGGTGTCCACATTGGATTGGAGAGCACAGCCCCAACCTAGAAGCGCTGGTGATGCGCACTTGGCGCACTACCGATGATCCGCTCAGTA
Source organism: Phytophthora fragariaefolia (assembly GCA_030267785.1). Lineage (NCBI taxonomy): Eukaryota > Oomycota > Peronosporomycetes > Peronosporales > Peronosporaceae > Phytophthora > Phytophthora fragariaefolia. Next base: position 12,752 of record BSXT01018955.1, read on the forward strand.
CGTACTCGAAGGATTTAATGCAAATTTGGCTAGCAGTACCAAACCTATATTCAAGTGCGTTCAGATACATAATGCAACTCTCGATCAACCATGACCAAGACACGGTTTGGTCTGACAAAAACATGAGCTACCTCCGATTTTGAAATTTTATTGCAATCATATAGGAAACGAGATAACTATTGAGTGACGGTAATCGAGTGGATCGAACCGGAAATGAGGTCTTTATGTTAGAATTGGCTGTTCTATCCGTACAGGCACAACCCAAAGAATGAGTATTCAACGAAGTCAAATATTATTATTACTATAATAGCGACACTGTATTTTAGAAATCTCCCTCCGAAGCTGCACTCAATGGTTTCCAACATTGACTTTAAATCCGTTTTTCATTGCAAGTGCCAAACCGAGTCTGTAGGTAATGCTCTGTCCCGGAATAATGGTGAGATGATACTTACTCAGTACACTAGCTGCAGTGATTTTGAGCTCCATCATAGCCAGTTTGGCTCCAAGACAAGCCCTTGGGCCTGCATTGAACAAGGTATACTTGAGTGGGGAGACAGCAACGAGCTTTCCGGTTGCCTGGTCAAGCCAGCGCTCTGGATTGAACTCCTTAGCATCCGGACCCCACACATGAGGCATCCTTCCCATTGAATAGGAGGACCAGCTAACAGCCTCCCCAGCTTTCACCACAGTCCCATCACATAGCACAACGTCTTGAAGCGCTTCACGGATGTTTGACGGCGTGGCAGGATAGAGTCGAAGCGCTTCCTTCAGGACAGCTTCAAGATACACCAGCTCGTTCACTTGGGTCATGGACGGCGATGAAATTGTACCATTTATGAGCTGTGGTAACTTTGACTGAATTTCTTGGCGGATTTTCGCCTCGACCTCTGGGTGTTGAGTCAAAGTGTAGAAGAACCAACTCAGTGCTGCAGCTGTCGAGTCTCGACCTGCTATCATGAACGACAACACAATATCTCTCAAATACTTTGGGTCTAGCTGCTCTTCAGCGTTAGCATCGTTGCTGCTGACACCGTCCAAAAACAGCGAGATAACATTTCGCTTTTGCTGCAGCTTTTCCGTATCGGTAGAAGACCCGCCATTTTCCTCAACGTTGCTCTTCACTTGCCAGTCAGCCATTGAACGAGAAATGATATTGTAGCATGTGTCATCAATAATTTGGACATGCTTCTTGAGCTCGCGTTCGCCTCCGACATCTAGCCACCGTTGAAGCTTCCACCACCAAGTTGGTTCCAGAAATCGCTCGAAAATCCTTTGTTGGGCGAAGTTGAACGCAGTCTCAACAGGATGCTCAGACTCGGTCGCTAAGCCTCCAAGTTTGACCCCAAAGGCAATTTCCGAGATCACCTCAAACGTGAATCTGGTGAACACTTGAAAGATATCCAGAGACTGATCTTCTTCCATGGCATGCTGGAAGATTTTGTTCAACGTCAACACATTTTCCTGCACCACCGCCGCCATAGACTCTCTCAGTTCTCGCATCGAGAACAAGTTGCTCGCCGTTTTGCGTTGACGCATCCATTTGTGCCCGTCGACGGCGAAAATCCCGTCACCCACGAGGTCACTCAGCATTTCGCGCACAAATTCTCCTTTCCCGAAGCTGTCGGCGTGCGTGACAAGAACATCTTCAATGAGCTCTGGTCTACCGACCACGAACTCGCTCGGCCGACCCAGAACGTCAAACAACCAGGGCCTTCCCTCCATCTGCTCGGTCCACTCGGATTCCCAGTCATAGTAGCAATTGGCGTGCTTGATCGCCGCCCAGGTCTCTCCTAGAAAAGGGAGCGAGTCACGGTGTCGCCCCGCACGTTTTGGCACGGGAAACAACAATTTGTATCCAACCCATAGGGCGATCGAGCAGGACGCCGCGTATAAAGCTACGGTGGTCTTGTCTACCGAAGACATCGCAAAGAGGATGTCTACCGAGGGGCCGATTACGAAATGACTCTTGGCCCGAATCATCGATCGACTGGACACATCATCCTACCTGCTTTCCGTACTCTGGACTTACCAGTGCGTACGATGTTGATTGAAAAAAATGGGGATACTCCCATGATCATACGCTCAGCTAAACTCCTCTCTACTTTAACTTGTAGACCATTTTTCATCGCAAGAGTCAAACTAAGGCGGTACGTAACGTTGTGATCTGGGACTACAACCAAATGGTACTTACTGCACGCTGGCTGTGGTGATTTTCAGTTCCATCATGGCGAGCCTGCTTCCCAAGCACACCCGTGGACCAGCGCTAAAGAGTGGGTACTTGAATGGAGAAACAGCAATGAGTTTCCCAGTTGCGGGGTCAATTCAACGCTCGGGTTTAAACTCTTTTGCGTCAGGACCCCACACGTGCTCCATCCTCCCCAATGCGTAGGAAGACCAGCTAGCAGTCTCCCCAGCTTTGATGACGGTTCCGTCGCAATGCACAACATCACGGAGAGCTTCCCGAATGTTGCCGGGCACAGCGGGATACAGTCGAAGTGTCTCCTTCAGAACAGCCTCCAAATAAATCAACTCGCTGGCTTGGGCCATGGATGGGGAGGGGATGACCCCACTTGCTAGTTGTGGCAGCATTACTGCTCATTCTTTACGGATTCCCTTTTCAGTCTCGGGGTGCTGGTGCAACATATAGAAGTATAGAAGAATCAACTCAATGCTGATGACGTAGTGTCTCGACCTGCAGACATGAATGTCACGACAATATCGCGAAGAAACTTCGAATCAATATCCACTCCTAGTTTAACGTCATAATCGTCCAAGAAAAGGATATTATGTTTCGTTTCGTTCCCTCGGTTGTCCGCTTCAGATGCCGTTCTTTCATGCTTCGAGAAATAATCCCAAAACACGTACTATCGATGACTCCGATGTGCTTCTTGAACTCGCACTCTTCACCTATATCTAGCCACCTCATTAGCTTCCACCACCAAGTAGGCTCCAGCAATCTCTCGAATAGTCTCTGCTGGGCGTAGTTAAATGCCGTCTCAACTGGATGCTCAGAATAAGCGGTCAATCCTCGAAGCTTGACCCCAAAAGCAATCTTTGCGATAACCTCGAATGTAAATTTGTTGAATAATTGAAACAGGTCCAAGGATTCACCTTTATCAACAGCATGATGAAAGATTTCGTGCAAGGGGAGCACATTCTCTTGAACGACGGTGGCCATCGACTCCCTCGATTCTCGCGTGGAGAACATTTTGCTTGCCGTTTTGCGCTACCGTATCCACTTGTGACCGTCGACTGCTACTATACCATCTCCCAGTAAACCGCTGAGTACATCGCGGACGTATTCACCTCATCAGGATGCACACGAATGATGTCTTCGATGATCTCGGGTCTGCCGATGATAAACTCTCCAGGTCGGCCTATGACTTTAAACAACTAAGGTCTCCCTTCCATCTTCTCATTCATAGCAGCTTCCCAATCGTAGTGGCGATCGGAATTTTTGATCGCGGCCCACGTTTCGCCATGCCAGGGAAGTGAATCGTGATGACGAGGAGCTCGATCCAGCTCGGAAAAAAGCAGCTTGAAACTGATCCAAGCAGTAAAGCAGCAGGGAAGAGTGTTCAAAGCGATCACGCTCATATCAATTGAATACGTCATCGAGCCGCTCAATGATGCTCGATTCGAGAAACTTGCGTCTTAAAATCCTAAGGCCAAAATGCCGAAGAGGCTGCACGTATAGCCACACGTTTGCTTGCAGAGCTCTGAACCGTCATCCATCCCAGTGGAGGCAACACTGGATCCGTTTCTGAATGCAGACTGAACAGTTTGTGGCAGCAATATACCAAAAAATAACTCCGCAGCAAAAGCACACTACGCTTTACTACAGCATGACTGACTGGTTATTAACTTTCAGCCTAGGATCGTTGTTGGGGTTGTATACTCTAACTGGGGCTCAAATTGATCTTTGAAGTTATCTCGTCGCCACCAGAATATAACGTTCGTATGTGACTATCGTTTCTATGCGCTTGGGGCATGGTGATAATTGGAGTTTCATTGAGTTTCAAGAGCTCCCTAAATTTCGAAAAAATACGTGTGACAGTTTTGCAGCACAGTTCAGCTACCAACACAACCCGTGTTAACATTTTATGCTTCTAGTTGTATAGGGCATGTTAAGAGTTGGATAGCTTGACCGAGCTTGGCAGGATTACTTTTTGCCCTTCTTGCCTCCCTTCTGCTTCTCTATAAAAACGTAGGTGACAGCAAAACATTAGCAATGAGTCGAGATCAATTGAAGGTTGTAGCTGTTTGATCTACAGGATAGCTGGACGTACCCTCCTTGGAAGGCTGCTCCATCTTACCGCCCTTGACATTGCTGGTGTTCTTCTCAGCAGCGGGCTTCTCCTCTTCTTTGGCCTGCTGCTGTTTCTTGTCCTTGCGGCCCATGATGCTTAAAGTGGTAGCGCTGAAACTGGACTTGCGGTGCTTGGGGCGAAAAACAGAATGATAAAAAGAAAGCAAGTGCATGAGCTGCATTGGTGGACGGTTTTATGTATTTTCCCATGAGTGCATCCGTTTTCTAACCTTAGATTTTGTATTGGCGTAGTTGAAGTTGTAGTTTCCCGCATTCGAGTTGAAGGATCTCATCTCATGGCAAGTGCGAGGCACGAGAAGCTTCAGCTTCGTGCACTTATCACGAAACGGACGCCATGAACCACGGTGTGGCAGCGGTTGTTGGCATCCATTTATAACCGTTCTCTCCATCCTTGGTGCAGTTCCTCGCAGCGTCAGTTGCCTCTCCATTCTGAATTTCACCGCAAACACCACAAGCCAAGTCTTCTTCACCTCGACCAAATTGCAATGGGCCGCAAGGACAAGAAGCAGCAGCAGGCCAAGGAAGAGGAGAAACCCACCGCCGAGAAGAACGCAGGCAATGCCAAGGGCGGCAAGAAGGAGCAGTCTGCCAAGGAGGGTACGTTCAGCTGCTGTTCGAAGTGAATCATCGTCACCCGTGATACAAACTTTGTGTGCGCTGGTCTGTTATTAAAGATAAGCAAAAGGGGGGCAAGAAGGGCAAGAAGTAATTCTACCCGTACCTAGACATCTACATCCACTGCATTGTGCTTCTAGAAACATAAAAATATCAGCATAGATATTTTGGCAGCAAATGCACATATTCTTCTGTTAGCATTTTCCTTATCAGCATCCCAACCCACCGCAACCTCGCCCCCAGTCGAGTGTGGCTCCAACCCGAGCGCTTCACTTTCGTGCCTCTAGAAGCGGTAAATCCGAAGTCCCTTTGTTGCTAATGCTATTTGTCGCCCAGAAATCGATGTCTGCACTCACTCCGCTGGAGAATTACGCGATGTGTCAGTCTGAGCGAGTTTAAGGAACCTGAACAGCCATTTTCAGCGACTATGGTCCAGTTCATTCAGAGTTCAATCCTTAAAATGTGTTCGTACAGCAAACTGAAAAGAGCAACGTATTATAAACGCTAACTTGAAAGCTATATGCACGTGCAAACTCACCAGCCTGGTGGCAGAGCGCTCAGCCACAGCTTTCATTTATTTCCACGTGATTGTGAAGTCCGAGGCAATGGCCTGTTTGACGCTCGAGAGACTTATCTCCAGACGCTGTGTGGCAGAATCGTACTTGGAAATCGTACCGAGCGACACACTCGAGGGTGAAGATGCTACGCCGAGAACGATTACTTTGTTCACCAGACTCGTGCGAGCACCAGCGTAGTCGTTCTGGGAAACCGTGGATGAGAAAGTCCCCGTTGATGCCGCAAACTTTACAATTGTGGCGCTTGGGTTGCTAACAGTCTCACCGTCGTCCAGGTACATATCTCCACTAGCAGTACCACTTGCTGGCAGTGCGACCAAGATGTCGAACGGTGTAAGGCGAGCGGCTGTGCTGGTGAGAGCCGACTGGTGCATCGCCAAGATTGTACCTCCTCGAATGTGCACCGGCATATCATATAAAGTCACTGTTGTCGTCACCGATCCACCGGTACTGGTTATCTTGGAGTAGTCAAATATGTTGTACCAGACACCGGCCGGGTAGTATCCTGTCACCGATGTAGCTCCCTGGTTCACTACTGGGGTCACAAGCAATGCGTTGCCCAGCATGAACTGATTGTTGATACTGTATGTGGCAGCATCGGTCGGAAACTCCATGAGCAGTGGACGAGCAATTGGGAGACCTTCACTGTGTGCATGATATCCGAGTGTGTAGATGTATGGTAGAAGTCGGTAGCGCATGCCGATGAACTTCTGGCCCACAGATACTACTTCGGGCCACACATAGGTTTCTTGTGCTGGAGAGTCCAAGTTATTGTGGTTGCGCGAGAACGGGTGGAATGAGCCCAGGGCTGTCCAGCGCGCACATAATTCCATATTGGAAGCACCAGAGAAACCACAGATGTCGGCACCTACCATGGGGATGCCGAACAGCCCGAATTTTAAAATCGTGGGGATCGACCAGCGAAGATCATTCCAAGTAGCGGCATTATCACCTGTCCAGTGAGCGACGTGAACACCACTACCGGGGAAAGTCGATCGAGAGAGCACGAAGGATCGCTTGTTGGCCAGCTCTTCTTGTACCGCATTGGTCACGATGGATTCGGTGATGCCGTACAGGTTGTGCGCGTCGTACTGGCGGATGCTGCCGTACTGCAGAGCACTGGTGGAAATCCCCTTGTTGTAGATTGCGTCGTGGCTGTTGACGTTGTTGATCTTGAATGGCGGGTTATCATACTTGTTGCCATCACCCGAGCAACTCAAGCAGCACGTGGTAATCGCACTAATGCTCCCAGTGTTTGGGCAAGTGACACCGGATTGACGCACACACGTAGTTCCTGGGCAAAAGTTTGCCAGCTCGTTCATATCAATCCAAAGGCCGTCGAAAGAGAAGTTGTTGTGCATAAGTTGGATTTGTTCACCCCAGTACGATTTGGCCTTCGGATGGAAGAAGTCAGGAAACACCGTCGGGCCAGGCCACACTTGGCCCAAATACGGCTTGCCACTCGTGTCCTTGATGAAGATATCCATCGACAAACCCTTCGTGTAGGCGTAGTCATTGGTGTCGTCGGGAATACCAGGGTCGATGATCGGCACGAATTTCTGGCCGTTGGCGTGGATCTCATCCATGAAGGCTGCCATCTTGGTCTGCGGGAAGTTGGTCGGGTCCAGCGTGAAGTCGTGGTAGCTCTTCATGTAGTCGATGTCGGACCAGATGACGTCCAGCGGTAGTTTGTTGCTGGCGTACTTGCTCACAACGGTGCGCAGCGCGTCAACCGAGCCGTACCCCCAGCGGCACTGGTGGAATCCGTACGACCAGTACGGCATGAGCTTCGGCCGCCCGATCAGCTTCGTGTACTGCGAGACGACGTTGGCCGGGGTGGGTCCAACGACGATGTTGAAGTCGAGCACGCCGCCGATGGTCTGGTAGACGAGGTGTCCGCTGTCCATGGTCACATCCATGCCGTTGCTGTTGAGCAGCAGCACGCCGTGGGCCTGACCGGCACTGTTGATTCCGAGGAAGAACGGGTGGGAGCCGTACGTGTTCACGTTGGCCGTCGCGGACCCCTGGTCTCGAGCCCAGAGCGTTTGCTTGTCGCCCGACGCCATCTTGAAGTTGTCGCGCGTGCTCTCCCCGATGCCGTAGACGCTGAGGTCGCTGCCCAGCACCGTCGACACCTGCAGATACTGGTCCTTGACCACGAGCGAGATGCCCGACGAGTCGAAGAGCGTGTAGCCGTCTGACTTGCGCACCACCTTGAACGTGAACGGGTTCTGCGTGTAGTTGAAGGTGTAGAGCGGATCTGCTGCGGCGGCCGAAGCCGAGCTGTCCGCTCCCAGCGTGCCGGCAGTGAAGATGCTCTTGGGCACCTCCCAGCGCTTGCTGTTCTTGTCCACGATCTTGACGCGCACGCTGTCGCTCTCCGTCTTGGCCACCGTCACGACCAGCGCCGACAGGTCGGTGCCGTACGACGTGGCCGTGGAGACCGAGTTCACCTGCAGGTTGATGGCCAAGACGCCCGCCCCCTCGCTCGCCGACGTGACGGCGTACCCGGGTCCATTGACGTAGCCCTGGACGGACGGAGCCGAGGTGGGCGTCTGCGTGTTCTGGTTCACGAAGGCGTAGGTGCCGGGCGACGAGCGCACGTAGTTGGCGTTGAGGTTGCTGTCCCAGACGCCGTTGCCGTCATTGAACGTGAGCTCGAGTGATGCCGAGGACGAGATGTCGTACTGGAACCAGCCGTTGGCAGCCGAGAACTTGCCGGCGTAGGTGCTGGGCGTCATGGCGTACCCGGGCACGGTGGTCCAGCTGCTGCCGGCGTTGAAGTGGATGAAGGGTTTGGCCCACGTGACGGGCTGGAAGAGGATGTGGTAGCCCGTGCCGTCACTCGGACGCACGAGGTCGCCCGTCTTGAAGCCCGAGACTTTGCTCACGACGGAGTAGGTGCCGGCGGCCGAGACCTTGTAGTTGGCGTTGTTGTTGTTGTCCCAGACGACGCCGACGCCGTCGTTGAAGACGAACTCGAGCGAGGTGGCGGCGGTGGCGTCGAACTGGAA
>BSXT01018958.1:0-51115 GCA_030267785.1 Phytophthora fragariaefolia
GAAACGCATCCCACGAATCGAAGGTTGACGGGAAGCCGACGAAGAAAACTGGGACAGATAGTTTCGTACGCTGCTCGAACTTTCGGTTTACTTTTCGGTGAACTTTTGGTGCGCCACCAAAAGTATCGTCGCCGGTAATACCCTCGTCTTCTTCGTCTTCCGAGCTGCTCACCCCCTCGTCTTCACTTTTATCAACGTCCTCAGTTTCCTCATCCTTGTCCGCGACTTTGTCCTTGTCGTCGCCGCCGCCGTCCTCTTCATCCTCGCCTTCCTCGGTGTCGTCCTTATCAACACCATCTTCAACCGCATCGTCGTCTTTATCGCCGCCCTCTTCTTCATGATCGTCAGTGTCGTCTTCATCACAGTCCCCCGCTTGGCTCGAAGCCTTGCCTTCGTCGAAGTCCGAGTCGTCGCTACCGTCAGGTGAGGGCTCTGCGTCCGCCTCGTCGAAAGCCGAAATGACCTCAGAGAGCGCTCCGTCTTCTTCGTCACCCCTTTTACCAAACATATGGGCCAGCGCGCGCTCTTCCCATCGGTCGGTCTGTCGCCCACCACCCGATTCTTCCTCGAACTCTTTTTGCAGCAAAGCAGCAGCCGAGCGAGTCAGCCGGTGCTTCCCGAGTGCGGCGAGACGAAGGCTTTGCTGTTCTTTGCGCGCTTGCGCAACCTTCTCAGCGCGATGGGCTTCCAGTAGAGCCGGGTTCAGCACTTCTAATGCAGGGACCTTCTCGAGTGCAGCGCGAGGGTCGATGCGAAGTCGTCGTTGACTCTCTCTGATGCGAATCCGAGCCAGTTCGGCGCTGTCGCGCTGCACATGCGTGACTTTGCCGTGACCAGGGCACATGGGCAGGTAAGGTCCACCTGGAAAGGCATCAACTTGATGAGTACCGCAAGCGCTGGATGAGTAGGTAGAGAGCCAAACGTACCAGTTCGTGCAGCAGCTCTCTCGTTCTTCTCTCTGGTGTGCCCAAGGGGGAGGATCGACGAATGCCATTCACTTCGAAAGCACTCGGTAAATTTCAAAAATCTCCGGTACCTCCCCGCCGGTAAGGTATTTATTTTGCAGTGTCCAAACTTCAACCCGAACCTCTCAAACTGGCTCTGTGTGGACCACCAAATAATCACATGACTTAACCGTATTTATACCAAAGTTAGGGGCTAAATTCGGTAGCTCTAGCGCCTCCCGCTTTGGACTCTAGGAGTCCGTAGATAGGGATCGTACGGACTCGTGCTCAGACTCGGTGAGTCTACGTCTTCCTCTGACGCACGCTACGGCAGCCCCGCTGCATCACTTACCAGTAATTAGAGGGAATACCAAGTTCTTTCCATTAATACCGGCAGCTCCTACAGACAAACCTCTCGATATCAATAGCGTCGGGAACTCACTTTTTAGTGTTATTCGGAGTGTTGCTACTGAGAATTGTGCCCATTTGTTGATTCAATAGCTTTTCAATTGACCGCCGGAGCTCATTTCACATCAGCTTATCGGAGATGCCGAAAATGAAAAATCCGATCACCTATCAGATCATATCAATTGTGGCGGGGCTCCAATTTGGGAGGGACGACTTGGACCTGTCGCCGATCATGCCACGCCCGACACCCACCCTAGAGCATATTTGGTCGCGCTGGAGAGGAAGAGGATGGACGTGGTGACGCCTGCGCAGCTGGAGAGCAAGATCCGCGCGGAGATCGGCGCGGCGCTGGTGGAGGCCGTGGACCTGTCGGACGGCTGCGGCAGCAAGTTCAGCCTCGTGGTGGTGCACGCGGGCTTCGAAGGTGCGCGGGGGGGGGGGCGGACGCCGACTGACTGACTGACTGACTGACTGACTGCTCTGGGGGACGCGCAGGCCAGTCGCTGCTCGAGCGCCAGCGCCGCGTGAACGACTGCCTGAAGGAGGAGATGACGCGCATCCACGCGCTGCAGATGAAGACGTGGACGCCCGCGCAGTACGAGCAGAAGACGCAGAAGCAGCTGCCCGCCACCCGCCAGACCTCGGGCGAGCACTAACGCGCTCGGCGGCAATCAACAAGGAGCAGCGGTCTCCTCTTGCTCGTGCTCGTGCTCTTAAAGTGTCTATTGTCCCGTACTCAGCTACTAGGTGGTTGCTACTCAGCACGGCAACGAGGACGGGCGCGCGGAAGCGCAACTGGCAACTGGAGACGTCACAGGGGAGGCGGGCAGCGTGGCGGACTGGGCCAGCTCATCCAGGCTCAGGTGCAGGTCCTCCGCGCCCGCTTTCTGCCACTCGGGGGGCGTCGTCGGCTTCACGACGCTTGCAGGTCGCTCCCCGGTCGGCTTGACGATGAACCGCTGCGCCCGCGCTGCGAGGGAGCCGTCCGACCCCGAGCTGCTGGTCCTGGACAGCGACCCCAAACTTGGCCACACTGAGGATGGCGAGTGCGGTGGATCGCTCGATGCCACGCCGTCCCGCCCGAGGAGCGAAAGCGACGGGAAACCGGAGCCACCGCTGTTGGCGTTCTTGCGCGGACTCGGACTCTTGCCTTTGTTGCGGCGGCCGGGAGAATTGCCGCCACCGAGATGCTGGTAGCTCTCCTGACTGCACCTTGCCAGCTTCTTGTAGAACTCGAGCTCGTCAGTGAGCAGGCGGCATTTCTCCTGCGACATAATGATCTGCTGCTTGAACAGGCCTTGATATTCCTGCAGAGAGTTCTGTAAGCATCCTATATGAGTCTCCTGGTTGCTCAGCCGCGTCTCGCACGCGCGATTCTTCATTTCGAGTTGGCTGCACGCTACGTTGCACAAGTTTGCCTGGAATTCGAGCTCTTCGATCCTCGTCTTCAGCCGGACGTTCTCAATCATGATGTTGTAGTTTTCTCCGCTGAGCGACAGTCGCGCGTTTTCTGTCAGATAGTGTAGCTGGAGCTTCAACTCCACAATCTGCCGAGATAATGCCTCGGCGTCGGCGTGATGCACGCAGTCCGGCTTGGAACACGACGGCATAACTTTCTGCAGTGATGTGGCCATTTCTTTCGCGGGAGACGGGGCTTTCGGGTCCTCTTGAGAAGCGGAGGACGATGCGACCATTTTACCGGGCGACCTGCCTAGCGCATCGCTCCCTGGTACTGTCGCGACAACGTCCGACATCTGGGAATTCTGTTGCTCGATTGATATCGCTTGGTGTTCTGACCGAGCCTCGAGCGACTTTCGCCAACTGTCACTCTCTAGCCAAACCTTCAGCGAAGGTGCAGCAGCTTCTCGTGATTCTCCACTAGCCGCGCTATCTTGCTCAGCAGCAACCCGGCGTTGAGCCGAAAGAGTTAGAATCGGCCTGCCGGTGGACAAGTCCACGGTGACCTCATCCAGCTTCTTTTCAAGTGCCTCCAGCACGCCAAACAGCCGCTTGTTTTCCTCCTCGAGCGCTTGGTTCGCGAGCTCGAGCTTGGTGATGTTCTTGGCATCGGTTTGCGCCGGGTCGTTTTCATCGTCGTCGCCTTCTTCGTCATCATCGGCACTCTCTCCATCTTCCTCTTCGTTGTCACCTTCTTGGCTAGAGTGATCGCCATCCGAGTTATCTGTGTCTTGCGGCTTGCCAGTGTCTTGTACAGTAGCTGATGAGAGCCCATCTTGTGCTAGCTCCACTTCGTCCGGGTGCTGATTCTCCTGGTACTTTGCAGCGAGCAGCCTCTGGAGCTCGTCAATTTTCCGGTTCTTCGCTTCCATGTCCTCCATCGCTCGCTGGTAAAGCTCCTTAAAGATGATACCCGTTGCGTACCCCGCGCTGCCTTCTCCGCTTTCGGTGCGCTGGACGACGGGGTTTTTGATCTCCTTCGCGCGCAGTCCAAAGCGAAGAGTAGAAATGGTCTCGGCCATATTGTACGAGCTGCATGACGCTGCCAAAATGAGGCAGGTTTTGGCGGTGCCTCCAAGCGAGTCTTGCAGCAGACGCGTGAGTTTCGAGTCACGATACGGTACGTGGCGCTTGCCTTCTCCGAGCGCCTTGATGACGTTGCTGAGAGCTGAGAGTGACTTGTTGATTGCTTTGGCTTCTTGCAGCACCCGGCCGCTGGCGTTGGTCTTGTTCACGAGCTCCGAGCCAGCGAGATCGACAATGTACATCGTGGCACGCCGCCCGCTCACGGGGCGGACGCAGGAGATCATGAGGATCGTGTGGCTCCGACTCGAGTCCTTGTTCATGCGCGTCGAGGACACGGCGCGACTGAGACTCCCGCTCTTCACTAGCTCCATCATGGCGGCCTCCGACTTGCTGGGGATGCGCGTCATCTCCTCGACGTAGACGCCATGCTGCGCGCTCTCGCGGATCTTCAGCCCTCCGTTCGTCGGAGCGCCGATGTTGCCACTGCTGCTGCTGGGGCTGAGCAGGTCGCGGATCTGCTCCATGTAGATCTCGACGAACGACACGTTGAGCTCGATGGGGTCGTTCTTGGCGCGCTCCACCTCCTCGTACAGGTCCTTCGCGACACGCGCGATGATGCCGCCTTCCTCGTCTGCGCTCACGAGCACGCCGTCCTTGGGCCCGAGGATGGTGTGCGTCTTGCCGGAGCCCGTCTGTCCGTAGGCGAAGATGGTGCTGCCACGTGAACGAGAGAGAGAGAGAGAGGGCGGTGAGGTGCTCGGCTCAAAGCGGCAGTGGCGAGGGTCACGCACCAGTTGAAGCCCTGCAGGAACTCGTGCACGAGCGGCTTGGCCGTGTGCGCGTAGACTTCCTCCTGCGTCGAGTTGACGTCGAAGACGCGGTCGAAGGTGCAGCGGATCTCGTCCACCTCGCAGCGCTCGTTGCGCAGGAACATGGTGCGGCCTCCCACGACGGTCGAGCTGCGGCAAAGGACGGCACAAGGCAAAGGACGGCACAAGGCAAACGGCAGGAGACGAGCACGCGAGTCAGCGCGGCGGACGCGAGCGCAGAACCGCAGCAGACGCACCACTGCACCGCCTCCTCGCGCCTCTCGAGCTGGTTCTGCTGGCGCAGGCGGCAGAAGACTTTGATGCTGGCGAGCTCCGGCGTCGGCGCGGAGGCGTTCGCGGTCGCGGTCGCGGTCATCCTCCGCCCGTCGTCCATGGAGCGGCTCGCGGCGGGTCTTGCGGGTCTGCCGCATGGCCGGCGGCGTCGCCAAGATTAGCGGCTAAAAATACCGAGCGAGCTGCAGTACAACTCGCGACTATAAATACCGAGCGGCGCTGAGTAAATGTAACAGTGCGGCACGAAGCGAGCCACTGGCAACTTCAACGTGGCCGCCAGCTGGTCGCACGGGTCGATTCTGGCCAGCGCTGTCCGTGTCACGCCCCGACCTGCGATGACGCCAGATGCTCGACGCTCAGCGCGGGCTGCAGCCGAATCTCACCATCCGCGAGTCCACTAACGTGATCTGCGCTGCCGCCGGCCTGCACCCCTATATAAGCCCCGAATAAGGCGCGCCGACGTATCTTTGCGAGCCAAGCGTCTCTTTGTGGCGCAGCTGGCCCCCGCCAAAGCCGATGCGGCTCGCGCGGCGGGCCAATGGGCGCGCGCCAGCTCCGAGCCCACGCGCCTGATGTCACTCGCCGAGTTGCCGCCGACCGCCCGAAGCTCGACGCTCCCCGCCTCGCCCCGCCCCGACGCCAGCCATGCAGTCGCCCAGCCGCAGCGGCGCGCGCCTGCGCCCCAGCGCCGCATCGTCCGCCGCGGAGGAGAAGCCGCAGCAGCCGCAGGAGAGCGAGTTCGCCGAGGAGGAGGGCGAGCTCTTCACGCCCGAGGAGCAGCCCGAGCCCGGCTTCCAGTGGAGCGAGGTGGTGTGGTACAACGTGTGCGTGCTGGGCGCGTGGCACGCCGGCGCGCTGTACGCGCTGCTCTTCGTCATGCCGCGCTGCTCGCTGGCGCAGCTGCTGACGCTCTGGATCCTGCTCTGGGTCGTGGCGGGCCTCGGCATCACGGCGGGCGCGCACCGCCTCTGGTCGCACCGCGGCTACAAGGCCAAGCTGCCGCTGCGCGTGTTCCTCATGCTCTGCAACTCGATGGCCTTCGAGGGGACCATCTTCGAGTGGTCGCGCGACCACCGCGTGCACCACAAGGCCTCGGACACGACGGCCGACCCGCACAACTCGGGCCGCGGCCTCTTCTTCTCGCACATGGGCTGGGTCATGGTGCGCAAGCACAAGAACGTGCGCGCCGCCGGCCAGAAGCTCGACTTCTCCGACCTGCTGGCCGACCCCGTCGTGACCTTCCAGATGCGCCACTACCTCAAGACGGTGCTGCTCATGTGCTACCTGCTGCCCACGGCCATGGGCTACTACCTGGGCGACGCCTGGGCCGGCTTCTGGGTGGGCGGCATCTTCCGCCACGTCTGGGTGCTGCACATGACCTGGATGGTCAACAGCGTCGCGCACTTCTTCGGCTACAAGCCCTACGACCGCAAGATCCGCCCCGTCGAGAACCTCATCGTGTCCATCGGCGCGCTGGGCGAGGGCTACCACAACTACCAGTGCGTGCCGTCTGCATTGCTACTTTCCCTCCTCCTCCTCATGGCTAACTATGCTCTCCCTTCTACGTAACTCATCTGCAGCCACAAGTACCCGTCGGACTACGCCACGAGCGAGTGGGGCCTCCTGAGCGGCCAGTACAACCCGACCAAGGCCTTCATCGACTTCTGCGCCATCATCGGCCAGGCGTACGACCTCAAGCGCAGCCGCACGGCCGCCAGGACGCGCGAGCGCGTGGCCAAGCAAGTGAGCGAGGACCGTCTGAAGCGCGGCCTGAGTCCGTCCCTGTCGTGGTGGGACCGCCAGCTGAGCCAGCTCTTCTTCGGCAAGTCGGAGGCGCAGGTCTTCCACTAAGTAGTAAGGGCGCGTGCCCGAGGCAGCTGCATCGACTGGCGCCTTGTATGGATGACACATTAAGACAGGACAAACCTGATCAAATGCAGTGGCGTGTACGTGCGTAAACGCGATCGATTGCTCCCAAGTTGGAACCCAACGTGTGGCGGGGGGCGCTCGCTCGCCTCGGTGCGTGTGTCTATGGGCAATTCTGAACCGCGGGCACGATGACGAACACCGGACCCGCTCTTCAACCTCGCGGGCCAATGGGGACGCGACCTAAAGGGGTCAGCGCTGCCGGCCACTGCCACGCGTTCCGCCGCGCAAAGGCCCGAAGGCTGCGACGGCAGCTCCACTGGAGCCTCCCTCCAGCCAGCACTGCGCACTGCGTCGCCCTTCCCTTGCGCACTGCACTGAAGCCATTCAGCGTACAAGGAGGATGCAGGCGTCGTGGAGGCGCAGCTGCATCCGCTGCACCGGCACGACGCTGCCGGTTGTCGCGAGCCTGCAGTCTGCAGTGCCGCCCGCCCGAACGTCGGGCGAAGGCTGCAGAGCATGGCCGCCACTCTCTGCGAAGGCCGCCGTTATGGCGGGCAGCACGCCAAGGTCACAAGAAAATGGTCTTGGACAGTGCTCGCCATATGGCGCCACCCCCCGGAGGCAGGACGCCAGGCCGTCGACCCCGAGCCTGCCGCGTGCAGTCCGCACGAACGCACAGCATCAACCCCAAGCAGACCGGTACAGTACCTTCAGGACAGGTATGTACTGTAGGTCTTATTATAATACCGTACACTACAGTACAGTACGTGCACTTGCACCGTTGCACTGGGCCTTGACGTGTGTCTCGCGTGTCAACCGAAGCGCGGCGACTTCCGCAGCGTGCATAGTCGGCCGCCTCTGATCATTTGCATACCGCGCTCACTTGCTTTCTGTATGGGCGCCGGGCCGCTCGTCGTCACAATCCAAGTCTGCGGTTCGGCGCTCCGAGCTCCGCCAGCCAGCCAGCCAGCCAGCCCCGCCCCGCCCCGCCCTGCCCTTCCGCCCGCCATGTCGCTACTGCGCGTCACTCGGCGACTCGCCCCCCGCGCGTTCCGCTCCTCCGCCTCTCGCTCCCCCCGCCGCCGCCTCGCGATGCCGCTGCGCTCGCTCTCGACCGACGCCGTGCACGCGCAGCTGGCGACGCTCAAGGGGCAGAACTTCATGTCCACGGCGCAGCTGAGCGCCGCCGAGCTGCTCGGGCTGCTGGCCAAGGCCAAGCAGCTCAAGCAGCTGCACTCGGACCCGGCCACGAAGGCGTCGGCCCCCAAGCCGCTGGCGGGCGACGTGTGCTCGCTCATCTTCCAGAAGCGCAGCACGCGCACGCGCATCTCGAGCGAGACGGGCATGTACCTGCTCGGCGGCAAGGGCCTCTTCCTCTCGTCGGACGACATCCAGCTGGGCGTGAACGAGACGCTCAAGGACACGGCGCTCGTGCTCAGCCGCTTCAACAGCCTCATCCTCGCGCGCGTGTACGGCCACGCCGACATCCTCGAGCTGGGCGCGCTCGCGTCCGTGCCCGTGATCAACGCGCTCTCGGACAAGTTCCACCCGCTGCAGATGCTGGCCGACTACCTCACGGTCTACGAGCACTTCGGCCGGTTCGACGGGCTCACGTTCGCCTGGGTCGGCGACGGCAACAACGTGCTGCACGACTTCATGCTGGCCGCCCCCAAGCTCGGCGCCCACGTGCGCGTCGCCACGCCCGAGGGCTACGAGCCCGACGCCGACGTCGTGGCCGAGACCAAGCGCCTGGCCGCGCTCGCCGGCACGGACGTCGTCATGACCGCGGACCCGCTCGAGGCCGTGCAGGGCGCCAACGTCGTGGCCACCGACACGTGGATCTCCATGGGCCAGGAGGAGGAGGCCAACAAGCGCCTCCAGGCCTTCGCCGGCTACCAGGTCACCAACAAGATGCTCGAGGGCGCCGCCGCCGACCACATCTTCCTGCACTGCCTGCCGCGCCACCAGGACGAGGTGGACGACGAGGTGCGTCCTGCCCCCACCAACTGACTGACTGACTGAGTGACTGACTAACGACCTGCGCTCGCTCGCTGCTTGCTACGTGGACGCGCAGGTGTTCTACGGCCCGCGCTCGCTGGTCTTCGACGAGGCCGAGAACCGGCTGTGGACCGTCATGGCCGTGTACTCGGCGCTGCTGGGCAAGTTCTAAGCCGCTCAAGTGTAGGGAGCAGGAAGGAGGAAGGCTAGGACTCTCTCTCTCTCTCTCGCTCGTGCTGCTAACTGAATGGATACCGCCATGGATTCAACTCGCGCTTGGCCTCTTCGTCCCCGTCTTGGATTCCTGCGGTCACGACAGGCAGCGAGCGGCTGGAGCTGGCGAGCGGCGGAGATGAAACTTCGCCCCCGCCCGACGAGTCGGCGGCGCGCGGGGGTTTCGGGCCCATTCGCCAACAAGCGCGAGAGGCGTCGACGCGCGCGCAGCAATGGGCGGCGACGGCGAGCGAGCGGCCGCCAAGAACGAGCTGAACCCGCTCAAGTACATCGAGCAGCGCGTGGCGTCGGCGTTCCCGCAGCTCGTCGGGCCCAAGTTCACGGCCAAATACGCCACGGAGGCGAACGAGTGCGTGGCGCCCGACAACGCCGCTCTGCTGTGCTGGGATCTGCTCTGCTGTGCTCACTTTGTAGTGCTCGCGTGCCGCAGGAACTGCGTCAAGGAGTTCCTCGAGAACGAGGACGTGACCATGCTCGCCTTCTCCGGAGACAACGTCGTGGGCTCCATCAAGATGCCCGGCACGCTGCCGCGCGGCAAGACCGTGTGCTTCACCAAGTTCCACCGGACGGCCATCTCGGCCAAGAACGTGCTCACGGACATCATGGTGAACGAGCTCACCCCCAGCAGCGTCGAGTACCTCGAGCGCATGGTGGCCGAGGTCTACCTGCCGCTCTTCTCCAACGCGGCCAACCAGGAAGGCTGGGGCGAGGTGGCGTCCAAGGAGGTCGTGGACAAGTTCCACTCGTACATGGCGTCCGTGTCCATCATCAGCGGCGCCACCAAGGGCGAGACGTGTCTGCCGCTGCCCCCGATCGACGGCAACGCCACCAACCTCAGCAACAAGGTGTCGCTGCTCGAGGGCTCCATCGTCATCTGGACCAAGCAGATCAAGAACGTGCTCAAGCAGGACCCCGAGGACTTGCTCAAGCAGGGCCTGCACCCGACGCCCGACGCCGAGATCGAGTTCTGGAAGCTCAAGGCCGCCAACCTCAACTCCATCTTCGACCAGCTCCAGTCCAAGAAGGTCCGTAAGATACTCACGGCGCTCGACCGCTCCAAGAGCACCTACTGCACCACGTTCGCGCGGCTGTGCAAGGAAGTCTTCACGGCGCGCATCGAGGCTAACGATAACATGAAGTACCTCCGCACGCTGGAGGAATGGTTCATCCGACTCAACAATGATGAAGATTTCCCAGCTCTCACCGAGCTGTTCAAGCCCATGCTCCACATCATCCTGCTGATCTGGAAGAACTCCAAGCACTACAACACGCCAGCGCGTCTCGTCGTCCTCATGCGCGAGATCTGCAACTCGCTGATCAACCAGGCACGCAAATACCTTAGCGGCGAGCTCATCTTCGCTCTCATTGACCAGGACGAGGCAGGCCAAGCTGTAGAGCAGCTTAAGACCACACTTCAGGTGTGCTCTGCCTTCAAAAGTACCTACTTCGACTACAAGGCCACTGCCAACGCGGAGTGTCCATCGAATCCCTGGCGTATTCAAGGCAATGCACTCTTCGTGCGCCTCGATAGTTTCCTCGAGCGCTGCCACGACATCCTTGATCTAACGCAAACTATTGTGCAGTTCAGCAAGCTGTCCAAGATCGAGGTGGGGGGCACGAAAGGCAAGACATTGACGCTTAGTGTCCAACAGATCCACGCAGACTTCACCGAGGCTGTCAATACGTTCAAGGGCGTATCTCTTGATATCATGGACGTGGGTGCATCCAAGTTCGACGACAACTTTTACGACTTCCGCTGCAAGATCAAAGAGCTCGAGCGTCGACTCGGATCGGTGTTGACGCAGGGCTTCGACGACTGCTCCACAATCTTCGGACGCTTTAAACTCCTGGACTCATTCGAAGGTCTGCTTAATCGCCCCATTATTCAGGACGAGCTCGAAAAGAAACACGTTGCTCTCGTACAGAGCTATGGGCATGACTTGAAACTTGTGCAGGAATTGTTTTTGCATTGTCGCGACGCACCTCCTATTAGTTGGAATCTACCGCCAGTGGCTGGTGCACTGACATGGTGCCGCGGCTTAGTGGAGCGCATTGAGCATCCCATGAAAAAGCTGCGAGAACTCAACCAGAATGTCATGGAACGTGAAGAAGCTAAAGAAGTTTACAAGGTGTATGGCACGATAATGGCATCGCTGCAGGAGTACGAGAACCAAAAGGTGGAGGAATGGAGCCGCGATGTTGAGGCATCTTCGCAAGCCAAGCTTAAGTACCCATTGCTGTTGCGGCACCCACAGACACGTTGTCTTCGTGTCAACTTTGATCCTGCACTCGAGAAGCTGCTGCGTGAGATCAAGTACCTGCGGTTGCTCAATATTGAGGTGCCTCAGTCGGCTCTACAGATTTCGGCCAAAGAGGAGACGTTCCGCAAGTATCGTGGTGAGCTCATGTACATCGTGGAACCGTACAACGCAATGATTGAAGGCATTCATCCGCTGGAAGAGCCACTTGTACGCCGGCACATTCAGAACATTGATGCTTGTGCCGGGCGAGGTATCGAAGAGCTCAACTGGAAGAGTGCAGGCATCGATGCGTTCATTGATGAGTGTCGCAAGGCAGTCGAAGGCGCCAACGAGATCGTAACTAACCTCAAAGACAACCTCAACACTATCCAAGACACGCTTAATGCGTGGAATGTTCCGCTGTTGGAGCGCCAAGCGAAGCCTGTGGCGGTAACTGAACACGAACGCCAGCATAAGAGCTACATTGTGCAGCGAACTCTGAAGATTCGTGAGGGTGCCACAGAAATCCACCGGCGACTGAAACAATCAAACACTGGAATTGTCGGTGTGAACAGTGCGCAGTGGAAAGCCTATGTCGACTACGTCAACAACATCGTTGTCAATGGTGTTGCGCGCGTCATTTGTTCGTCCCTGGAATTCCTAGCAAAGCAACTAGACCCAAGTGGAGGGAAGGACGGAGGAGTTGGCGGTGAAAGAGAAGCACCCCCGCGAGAAGGAGGATCAAAGTCGACAAAGGACCACCAAAATCGCCTACCGATGCTTGAAATCAAGCTGGACCTGATCGCGAATCGGGTGCAGTTCAATCCGAGTATCGGCGAGAACCACGGCAAGGGGTTGAGTGACACGATTCAGATGTGGATTAACTCGTTCTTTAACGTGGCGACTGCTGTGAAGCGTCTAGACTCGGATGGTGGTGGCTCGTATTTGAAGGAAATGCACTCGGACATGATAATCTCCATGATGCTGGCTACCATCAGTGAGTACCAGGAAGAAAATGAGGCAATGTTGGCAGCCTTTAAGCGCAAGTACGACGGCTACGGCTACTTATGGGAGTCAGACATGGCAGCTCACTTCCAGACCTTCCTAGCCACGGCCACTGTCGCAGGCGCAAACGGAAGTGCAGATATGCTGGATCTGGAAAAGTTCAACGCTGAAATCACGAAGTACGAGCAAGTGGCAAGTGAGATAGAGAACTTGACCACGCCAACGGATATTGGCTGGCTACGCGTGAATTCCCAGCCCATCAAAACAGCTATGCTCACGTGGGTAAGCAAGTGGATCTACCAGTACACAACCTATCTCCACCAGCATGTTGTGAATAAGCTGTCAGGACTGCACAACTTTATGGAAACTGTGATCAAAGGCCTGGAAGAGCAAGTCGCAGACAAGAACAAAGACGCTCTCAAGCGCGTCATGACGCACATTCGTGATGTTCGCAAGCAAATGGACGCCACAAATGAGCTATTTGATCCACTGCGAGAAGCTGTGCATCTGCTAAAGCTGCATGGTATCAATGTTGAGGACACAAAGATCGGCGACCATGCAGTGCAAGACTACCTGGAGGCTGCCCCCATGCAATGGGAGGCAATTGTGAACAAAACCTTCAAGAAGAAGGAAGAAATTATGCCGCTGCAAATGGCAGAGGTCGAATCGATCAAGGAGGAGCTAGAATCGTTCTTCTTGGATATGCGCAAGTTCCGTAACCAGTTCCGAACTACTGCTCCCTTTAGTTTCCAGGGTACTCCTAATGATGCATATGCGCAGATGAATAGCTTTGCGTCAGCTCTTCACAAGAAGATGCAACAGGCTCGTGAGTTCAATGAACTGGAGGAGTTGTTTGAACTGCAGGTATCGAAGTATCAGGAGACAACAGACACGCTATACGAGCTGCAGCAGTTGAAAAAATGTTGGGACCTTAAGGATTTGGTGCTGGCCACGTTTGATGACTGGAAAAGCACACTGTGGACAAGTATTCAGACTGACACCTTCGAGGGATACACCCGTGCTTTCATGAAGCAGTTGAAAATGGAGGCGACCGAGCACCAGATCATCAAGGGCTGGCAAGTCTACAAGGATACGGAGCAGCTCGTGAAGAATATGTCGACAGTGCTACCATTGATCAACGATCTTCACTCAGAGGCTATGCAGGACAGACATTGGAAGGCGCTGTCTACAATCTGCCATGTAAAGGCAATTGAGCCGAAGGACCCGAAATTCTCTCTTGCTGACCTCCTCAAGCTCAATCTTCACATGCATGTGGATGATGTGGGTGAAATCGTGGAGACGGCAAATAAAGAGCAGAAGATCGAGAAGAAACTGAAGATGATCGAGGAGCTGTGGCAACGACTCACACTCGAATATGTCCCTCACAAGGATTCTGGCACATTTGTCGTTAAACCCTCAGAGGAGGTTGTGGAGTCGCTCGAGAGTAACCAACTCGAATTGCAGACTATGATTGGTATGGGTAAGTTCGTCGAATTCTTCAAGGATCGTGTCTTGGCATCACAAAAGACACTAGGCCACGTGGAGGAGGTATTGAAGGAGTGGGTGTCTGTTTCAAAGCAGTGGGCTTCCCTGGAGAGTATTTTCTTAAGCTCACCCGATATCCGAAACCAGCTCCCCGATGATACTCGTACGTTTGAGTCCATTGACTCGAACTTCAAGGATTTGATGAAGAACGCAGTGATGGAGCCCAACGTGGTGCTGGCTTGCTCCGTCGATAACCGCCTGGAGTCGCTGAAGGAGATGACGGCTATGCTAGAGAAATGCCAGAAGTCGCTGAATGAATATCTCGACAAGAAGAAGAAGATCTTCCCTCGTTTCTACTTCGTATCCAATGTCGCCCTACTGGAGATTCTGTCAAATGGCAACAACCCGAAGAAAATCATGCCGTTCCTTGGCGATTGCTACGATTCTCTGTGCAACCTCATCTTCGAGGATGACTCACCGAACACAGCCCATACGATGGTGGCTAAGGACGGTGAATTCGTCAAGCTTCCAAAGATATTCATTATGGCTGGCGCAGTGGAAAGTTGGCTGAATGAGTTGACGGAGGCTATGCGATTCTGTCTCCGAAAGGAGATGCACGATTCCATCGAAACAGCAGCAAACTGGGATGTAGAGAAGCCTCGACACCAGTGGCTGTTCGATTACCCCGCTCAAGTTGTGTTGAACTCAACACAAATCTACTGGACGGAGGAAACTGAAATGGCTCTGGAAGAGTTTGAGAATGGCCAGGAAGACTCGGTGAAAAGATACTTAACGGTGTGTAATCAGCGATTAGAACAGCTCATTAATCTCGTACTAGGCAATCTATCTAGCCCCGATCGGTGCAAAATCATTGCACTGATTACATTAGATGTACACTCGCGTGATGTTGTGAAAAAGCTTGTTGACGAAAAGGTGGAAGGCCCGCTTAGTTTCATGTGGCAGCAGCAGCTCCGATTCATTTGGCGCCAGGAGAACTATGACGTAGATATCCGAATTACAGATTTCCGGTCGAAGTACTCATACGAGTGGATTGGAAACACTGGTCGTCTCGTGATCACTCCTCTGACCGATCGATGCTACATTACCTTGACAATGGCGCTTAGATTGTTCTTGGGCGGTGCTCCTGCTGGTCCTGCCGGTACTGGCAAGACGGAGACCACAAAAGATTTGGCTCGTGCCATGGCACTGTGTTGCTACGTGTTTAATTGCTCCGATCAGATGAACTACCAAACCATGGCCGATATCTTCCGTGGTTTGTGCCAGACAGGCACATGGGGCTGTTTTGACGAGTTTAACCGTATTAACATTGAAGTGCTTAGTGTCGTGGCTACCCAGGTGAAGTGCATTCAAGATGCAATTGTGTTTAATGCTGTTCCCGCCAATCGAGAGCCGAAGTACCAATCGCTCCCGGCAGGCACACCACCGGTTGTTGTTGGTGAATTCGAGTTTATGGGGGCGTCAGACCGCATCACCCTCATCCCGACTTGTGGTTTCTTCATCACGATGAATCCTGGTTACGCTGGCCGCACAGAGCTGCCTGAAAACTTAAAGGTGCTCTTCCGTTCATGCGCTATGATTCGACCAGACTTGAAGCCTATTTGCGAGAACATGCTCATGTCTGAAGGTTTCCAACAGGCTCGCACGCTGGCGATTAAGTTTGTGACCCTTTATGAACTCAGTGGTGAGCTTCTCTCCAAACAGTTCCATTACGATTGGGGTCTCCGTGCTGTCAAGTCGGTCCTTCGTGTGGCCGGTATTCTGAAGCGTGCTGAGCCTGACGTCGAGGAGGACAAGGTGCTAATGCGTGCACTGCGTGATTTCAACACACCGAAGATCCCTCACCACGACACCCCTATCTTCCTCCGTCTGATTAATGATTTGTTCATTGGCGTTGAGGTGGCTCCCAAGGTTAACACTGAGCTCCGAGAGAAGGCTGTGGTTGTATGTAAAGCGAACAACCTACAGCACGACGATTCATTTATCCTAAAAATCTGCCAGCTGCAAGAGCTTATCGACGTGCGCCACTCAGTCATGCTGCTGGGCCCCGCTGGTTGTGCCAAAACTACAACATGGCAAGCTCTTGCCAAGTGCTGGAACCTTGGTAAAGAAAAAAAGATCTGTGTGTACGAGACACTTAACCCGAAAGCTGTCACATCCGATGAACTTTATGGTTACATGACTCTCTCGAAGGACTGGAAGGACGGGGTGCTATCTATCATCATGCGCGGAATGGCAAAGAACTATTCGGAACAGGGGTTTTACGAAAGTCAAACATACAAGTGGGTGGTTCTTGATGGTGATATTGATGCCGTATGGATTGAATCCATGAACACGGTCATGGATGATAACAAAGTGCTCACACTGGTGTCGAATGAGCGTATTCCGCTGAGCAGTGCTATGAGAATGGTCTTCGAAATCAACTCGCTCAAGAACGCAACACCTGCTACTGTGTCTCGCGCTGGTATTCTATTCATCAATGAAATTGATATCGGTTGGCGGCCATTCATGGAGTCTTGGGTTGCTAAGCGAGAGGAAGAGGTTGAACGCACATATCTACCAGGGATGTTTGACAAGTATGTTGACCCTATCTATGATCTGATGCGAAAGGGCTACAAACAAGTAGCACCTGTGCGCCTTATTAACCAGGTGTCGACGATTTGCTACTTACTTGAGGGTCTATTGGGCAACATTCCGATTGAGAAGAAGAACCCAGAGGTGATTGAATCCATCTTCGTCTTTTGTGCAACCTGGGCATTCGGCGGTCCACTTATCGTTGATAAAAGCATCGACTACCGTAAGAACTTTCACGAGCTTTGGTGCTCTACGTTCACAAATGTCAAGTATCCGAAGGAGGGTCTTTGCTTTGACTACTTCTACAATCTGGAAAGCGGTGAGTTCGAGAGTTGGAGCACAAAGGTTCCTAAGTACACACCAGGCACCATCGGCAATGGCCCAGCCGACACACCATTCAACTCAATTGTGATCAGCACAAACGACTCTGTTCGTATTCGCTTCCTCGTGGAGACTCTTGTGGCTCGACAGCGACCTGCAATGCTTGTTGGTGGTAGCGGTACAGGAAAAACTACCATCCTCAAGAATTTCCTGCGTGATCTCGACGACGACATGCTCTTCTCGAATATTAATATGAACTATTATACGGATTCGGCCAAGCTGCAGCAACAGCTCGAATCAGTGATCGACAAGCGCTCTGGTCGCATGTTCGGTCCGCCTGCTACGAAAAAACTGATTTACTTTATCGACGACTTGAACTTGCCCTACATTGAAACGTATGGCACGCAAAACTCGTTGGCTCTGCTGCGGCAACACATGGACTACAAAACATTCTTTGACCGTGTTGATCTGGGTTTCCGGAAGGAAATAGTTGACGTCCAGTACCTGTCGGCAATGAATCCCACCGCTGGCTCCTTCATTATTGACGAGCGTTTGCAGCGACACTATGCGCTGTTTGCATGCATGATGCCTGGTCGCGAGGACCTCAAAACCATTTACAACTCGATCTTAAAGGGCCACATGCAAAATGCAGGCTTTTCTCCGACCGTAGTCGCAGTTTGCGAAAACATTGTCAACGTATCGATCATTCTGCACGAAGAAATGGTTAACCGATTCCTACCGAGTGCCACCAAGTTCGTCTACAACTGGAACATGCGCGAGCTGTCTAACATTTTCCAAGGCCTAACGCGTTCCAAAGGCGAGTACTTTCCTACTGCCTACGCGTTCGCGCGACTGTGGGTGCATGAGTCCACTCGAGTTTTCTGTGATCGTCTTATCAATGACGAAGACATTCTCAAGTTCGGTGAACGCATTCGCGAGGTGACCAAGAAGGTGCTGCCAGACTTGGATCAGGTGGCGTTGTTTAATGACCAACCTCCTCCCCCACCAGGATCTGAAGACAGCGCACCGGTGCCTGTGAATATATTTACGACATTTGCAACCCCTGTGTCTGGAGCTGACAGTGTATACATGCCTGTGGCGTCGATGAAAGCGCTCAACAAGGTGCTGGTGGAACAGCTTGATGACTACAACTCGAAGTATTCAATGATGAATCTGGAGCTTTTCGACAATGCTATGGAGCACGTAACACGAATTTGCCGTATCATTGGAAACCCGGGAGGAAATGCGATGCTCATCGGTGTGGGAGGAAGCGGTAAGCAGTCGCTGTCACGCCTCGCTTCCCACATCTGTGGGTTTGATGTGCGTCAGCTCTCAGTCACGTCAAACTTCCGAATTGAAGATTTGAAAGAGAGTCTGGCTGAGATGTTCAAGATCGCGGGCGTGCAGGGTCTCCCGCTGGTGTTCCTCATCACCGACTCGCAGATCGTGAACGAGCGGTTCCTCGTGTACATTAATGATATGCTTTCGTCAGGATGGATTCCAGATCTGTTCCCCAAAGAAGACCTCGATGGATTGCTGGGAGCTCTGCGCAGCGAAGCGAAGGCGAATGGTGTTCCGGATGCAATGGATGCGCTGATGGACTTCTTGCTGCTGCGAATTCGACTGAACTTCCGCGTTGTCATGTGCTTTTCTCCAGTTGGTGCAGTGTTCCGAGTTCGTGCCCGTCGCTTCCCTGGTCTTGTAAACTGCACAGTCATCGATTGGTTCCACCCGTGGCCGAGGGATGCCTTGGTGCGTGTAGCAACGAGTTTCCTCGAGAAGTTCGAGGACATCGGCGACGCGCAGCTTCAGCGCAACCTTGCGAACCACATGGCCGATGTGCACATTTCAGTGACCGACATGAGCAAAACCTACTTCGATACCCAGCGACGATACAACTACGTGACGCCCAAGAGTTTCCTGGAGCTGATCAGCTTTTACGAGATCCTGCTGAAACAGCGTAAGGAGGACATTCAGCGTCAGATTTCTCGACTGGATGACGGTTTATCAACGCTGCGTAAGACCTCAGCAGATGTGGCCGAACTTCAGGTGGATCTGAAGCACACGATGGTTAAAGTCGCTGAGAAGCAGGCATCAACAGATCAACTGCTCGAGCAAATGGGCCGAGAGAAGGCAGGGGCTGAAGTGCAGCAGGAGAATGCCAACAAGGAAAAGCTGAAGGCTGAATCTGCTAGTGCAGCCGCCGCAGAGCTTGCAGCCGAGGCAGAAAAGGAATTGAGCCAGGCAAAACCTGCCATGGATGCCGCTGCCGCCGCTGTGGATTGTTTGTCTAAGCCCGCTATCACGGAGCTGAAGAGTTTGCCAAAGCCGCCCGCAGGTGTGGACAATGTCACGAAGGCATGCCTCATTCTTGTTGAGAAAGAGTACAAGAACCACAAATGGGATCGTGCCAAGAAGATGATGAATAATGCTGGTGCATTCCTGGATGCGCTGAAGGAATTCAAAGGCGAGGACATTCCGGAAGCGGATATTGCACGCATTGAACCGTTGATCGCGGACCCCGAGTTCACCGCCGAAAAAATGGCGTCCAAGAGTTCGGCTGCTGCCAACATTTGCTCGTGGGTTGTCAACATCTACACTTTCAATCGTATCTACGTGCGTGTCAAACCTCTTATGGATTCGCTTGAGGCCTCTAAAAAGAAGAAGGAGGAGGCCGAGGAACAGCTTGCACGGGCTATGGGCCAGGTGGCTGAGGTGCAGAAGCGTCTTGAAGCACTTGAGAACACCTTGCGTCAAGCCACGGAGGAGAAACTCAAGGTCGAGGAAATGAAGGAGTCATGCGAGAACAGACTGTTGCTAGCTGGTAAACTAGTGAATGGTTTGGCTAGCGAAAACGAGCGTTGGGGTATCGAGATTGAGCAGCTCAAGCACTCAGGCGTCATGGTTGTTGGCAACTCGCTGCTGGCTGCCGCCTTCGTGTCTTACATCGGTGCTTTCGACCAAGCCGTGCGTAAGGAGTTGTGGCAACTGACATGGTTCCCCGATCTTGTAGCCAAGGGTATCCCGATCACAGAGGGAATTGATCCGCTTTCGATGCTGACAACTGAGGGCAAAAACGCCAAGATGATGAGCGAGGGTCTACCAGCAGATCGTATCTCGATTGAAAACGGAGCTATCATCACGAGCTGCAAGCGTTGGCCGTTGGTCATTGACCCGCAGTTGCAAGGCATCAAATGGCTTCGTGAAAAGGAGAAAGACCGCGGTCTTGTGGTGTTGCAACTGAGCCAGAACCAGTGGTTGCGTAAGACGGAGACTGCGATCGTGAATGGCCACGTGCTTATCATTGAAAATATTGGCGAAGAAATTGACGCTACGCTAGACCCGGTGCTTGGTCGAGCTGTGTACAAGAAGGGTTCCAATCTCTTCTTAAAACTGGCTGGCGAAGAAGTCCAGTACGACCCGGGGTTCTTCATGTACCTCCAGACAAAGCTGTCGAACCCGCACTACAAGCCTGAAATTGCTGCTCAGTGTACGCTGATCAACTTCATCGCAACGGAGAGTGGTCTGGAGGACCAATTGCTAGAGAAGGTGGTCAAGAAGGAGCAGCCGGAGCTTGAAGCTCGAAAGCAAGAGCTGGTGTTGGCATTCCAGAAATTTAAGATTGACCTTGTTGAGCTCGAGGATCAGCTGCTTGAGCGTCTTGCGAATGCGCCTGACGACATTCTAAGTGACGTGCCTCTGATTGAAAGCCTTGAGGAAACAAAGAAGAAAGCGACGGATATCTCCATTTCGGTGAAGAAGAACCAGGAGACCGAAATTGTCATCAACAATACGCGCGAACTATATCGACCTGTAGCAGCAGAGGGTGCAATGCTCTACTTCCTGCTCACAACGCTCAGTGCCATCGATCACATGTACCGCTATAGTTTGGACTCGTTCATCACATTCTTCTACAACTCGATCGATCGAGCACCTCAGAGCGACAAGCAGAGCGAGCGCGTGCTCAACCTGAGGGAGTCGCTGCGAATCACCATCTACACGTGGGTATCTCGCGGTCTGTTTGAGGCGCACAAACTCATTTTCCTATCGCAGCTTACATTCAACCTCATGCGTCGCGGCATTCTTGGAGAAGATGTGCGAGTGCAAGAAGCCTACATGCAGTTCTTGCTACGTGGTCCAAAGAAGGCGGCAGCAGGTGGAGGAGAAGAAGATGCGAACCCTATCGACTGGTTGCCACCAGCTCAATGGAGTGCTATCAACATGCTGGCTCAACTCGAAGAGTTCCAGAAGATGCCGCAGGACTTGAAGGAGGCTTCATCGCGCTTCCGGGAATGGTACAACCACGTCACTCCAGAGTCCGAAAAGCTACCGCTGGATTGGGCTGGACTGGATCGTACGCCTTTCCTCAAGCTTCTAGTGGTGCGCTGCTTGCGTCCTGATCGGATGACCGTCGCTGTGAACGAGTTCGTGCGGCAGGTCTTACCCAACGGCAGCAACTATTGTGACTGTGACTCGGCTCTCAATGCGTTACAAGTCATGGACAATTCGTACTTGGACTCAACACCTACCACACCGCTGTACTTCATTCTGTCTCCTGGCGCTGATGTCGTGGCTGGTGTAGACAAACTCAGTGTGAAGTACGGCTTCGAGCGCGGTGTAAGTTATCACAACGTGTCCATGGGCCAGGGGCAGGACGTTTATGCCATGGACCGGCTCGAGGTCGCTCACCGCAACGGCCACTGGGTCATCCTCAACAATATCCATCTCATGCCTCGCTGGCTGTTAGCGCTGGAGAAAAAGCTGGATGAATTCGCGCTGGAAGGCTCCCACAAGAACTTCCGCTTGTTCTTGACATCCGATCCATCAAACTCCATCCCCATCGGCGTTCTTAACCGCTGCATCAAGCTGACGAACGAGCCTCCGTCTGGTCTGAAAGCAAACTTGAAGCGTGCTTTTGTTAGCTTCCCCAAGGAGTACATCGAGGAGGCCGAAGGCAAGGTCAAGTCTATTCTCTTTGGACTCTGCCACTTCCACGCTGTGCTGATGGAGCGCAAGATGTACGGCCCTCTGGGCTTTAACATGATGTATCCGTTCTCTCTCGGCGACCTGCGCGACTCGGCCATTTGCCTGCAAAACTATCTTGAAAGCTCAGCAGGTGGCAAGATTCCGTGGGCAGATTTGCGCTACATCTTCGGCGAGATCATGTACGGTGGACACATTGTTAACGACTTTGATCGGCTGCTAGCCAACACATACCTGGACTTCTATATGCGCGATGAGCTGCTGGACGAGATGGAGATGTTCCCGTTTGTTGGCGACGAAAAGGGTCCGTCCTTCATGTGTCTTGCGCCCTCGTCGTATGATAAGTATCTGGAGCACATCGAGACGGAGCTCAAGACGGATTCACCGTTGGCCTTTGGGTTGCACCCGAACGCAGAAATCGATTTCCGTACGACCCAGTCCGAGAATCTGTTCCGCACATTGATGGAGCTACAGCCGCGTGATGCCGCTGCAGGAGATGCAGCCATGAGCCCGCTGGAACTAGCCAAACAGGGTCTGGAAATGGTGCTGTCTCGCGTAGGTGAAAAGAAGTTCGAGTGCGACGAGATTTCGCGCAACCTGGAAGAGATGGGGCCGTACCAGAACGTGTTCATCCAGGAATGCGAGGCTATGAATGGGTTGCTGGCAGAAGTCGTGCGATCCCTGAACGAGTTGTCACTGGGCTTTGCGGGTGAACTCACCATGTCTGATGCCATGGAGGCTGTGCAGGAGTCGCTGTTCCTGGACCGTGTGCCGAAGTCATGGGAGAAATTGGCCTTCCCGTCATTGCGTCCGCTTGGATCATGGCTTACGAACCTAGAAGCACGACTGCAGCAACTGGAGGAATGGACGCAGAACCCGGCGGATATTCCGCGCGTAACTTGGCTTTCGGGTATGATCAACCCGCAGTCGTTCCTGACGGCCATTATGCAGGTCACCGCGCAGAAGAACCAGTGGGAGCTCGACAAGCTCGTGATTCAGACAGACGTGCTCAAGCGCCGAAACGGCGAAGTTGATGCTCCATCGCGCGACGGAGCCTACATCCACGGACTTTACCTCATGGGCGCGCGTTGGGACATCCAGAATAACACGGTGGACCGCTCGCACCCCAAGGAAATGTTCTCGCCTATGCCTGTCATTAACTGCAAGGCTGTGGCTGCAGACAAGCTGGACGTCAAGGGATCGTACGTTTGCCCATGCTACAAGACGGAGTTCCGCGGCCCCACCTACGTCTTCTCTGCCCAGCTGAAGTCCAAGTCTCCGCCGCCGCGATGGGTTCTTGCTGGTGTCGCTCTCATCATGGACATCGTGTAGTTAACTTTCATTTTAGTGTCACTTCGCATAATAGTACACGTATTACGTATAATAAACTCATGCTTGCCTGAGATGCTACATGTACATGACTAGTACCAGCTAATACCAGCTAATACAGCCGACTGTACGTCGGAGGACATTCGGACACGATGACTCACACACATCACGGCAGCAGCTGTTGACAGAGCCAGGGTTGTGCACATGTATTACGCCATTTCAAGGTTAAATTGCATGATCAAAAGGAGAACAACCGAAATCAAAATAAGGGCGACATGCAGGGTCCCCGCCAGATTGGCCCTATTTACCGGTGATAGTTCGGCTACCCTCTCATTGACAACAATGGCATCGCCAAGACAAAATCTCAATTGGCA
Source organism: Phytophthora fragariaefolia (assembly GCA_030267785.1). Taxonomy (NCBI): domain Eukaryota; phylum Oomycota; class Peronosporomycetes; order Peronosporales; family Peronosporaceae; genus Phytophthora; species Phytophthora fragariaefolia. The sequence goes on from BSXT01018958.1 coordinate 23,370, forward strand.
GTCCATATTATTATTGTAATGCTGTGTGCGTGCGTGTACTGAATCAATCGTATCAATCGTATCAATCGTATCAATCGATGCTGCTGCACATTGTGGATTTTTCCAACATGCATCCATAAACTTGTGTATAGACGGAGTTCCTCTGTACGTTGTTTATGCTCAGGCTTCATTGCCTTCCTGAGGAATGAAGACTTTCTACGGCAGTGCAGTCTGCAGGCCCTCGCCGCTCGAACTCACTTTCCAACAAGCCACGATCCTTTCACTTGTTTCCTTTCATCATGGCCAGCCACTCGCTCCGAGACGACCAGCTCATCAAGCTCGTGTGCGTTCTGCGTCGCAAGCCCGACATGACGCGCCAAGAGTTCCTGGATCACCACTTCCAGGTGCACGGCCAGATGTCGGATGTCGGTGACTCACCCGAGCTCAAGCCGCACCGCTACCGACAGTACCATATCTTTGACTGCGCGTTCGGAGCCCCACGCTCTGTCGATGGCCAGCGTGGACTGCCAAACCGAAACCACGCGTGGTTCTGGCGCGACGACATCACGGAGCTCTACTTTCGCGACATGGCACATCTGCAGTCGGTGTTTAGCTCCGAACACGTACGCAAAGTCGTCGGCCCCGACGGCCTCAATTTCTCCGACATGGGAACCAGCATCCCTTGGATCGGCCGCGAGGCTCAAGTGCACGTGGCCAACGCTGAGCCAGGCGAGTCCGATGTCGTCGCGTTCTATTTCGTTTCGCTCAATGAGGGTACGGGCGACAACGTCGACGGGCTAGTTGCTGCTTTCCGCGAGGAAGTAGAGACCCATGCAGCCAGCCAAGTGCTCGGTTTAATCGCGAACAAGGCGCCGTCTGTTCTTCCTCAGGACGCAACCAACGACGCGCTTCTGTCGTTTCCCTTGACCGACTACTTCGGGGGCAAGACAATGCCGTCATACGCGCTATATTTCAAATTGACGTTGAAGAGTGCAGCGTCGGCGACTGCGGTTCGAAAGGTGCAACATGCGTTCGAGGCTCGCGCAGAGGTGCTGGGCGTCGACACGTCCGAGTCCATCATTGCCTTTGCCAAGGAAGGTTTGGTCCTGGACATCAACACACCGTTCGATGGAGCGAGGCAGCCGATTATGCCCGAGCTGCACCATCACGCCAGTAGGTAGACAACCTGATCGGTGCCAGCATCGATACTGCTACGCATCGGGCTGTTGTATCGTACTCTACACACTTCATTTTGCATGTTGAAAACAAAATAAAGAAATGGCGTTCACCAAAATCGCACGGATACACCAGGGTCTTGCAATCCTGACGATGTTTCGACCAGATCACCATATTCGTCGAGTACCGTGGCAACAGTCACATTACCAACGAGAGCCTCACCGAGCTGCTCTCGAATAGCATTAGAGAAGCTTACGAGAGGGTCACGACAATATCGGATCTGGAGAGCTGATCGCAACCTGACCGTAGAACCCCAACACTATGCCGCTATGGACGTGAGAAACTGATTCATGTTCCGACATCACGAAGGCGACATTCCAGACTAATACGACGATCATCGACTGGATCAGTACATGTGCTTCGCAGGATCGGGGGCTTCTTTGCTGAGAGCAATGACTCAATTTCCCAGACGTGATTATAGGGACCAGCTCACTATCCGTGCAAGGACAGCGCTATAGTGTCATTCAGCGACGCTAACTACCACAAGAAGCTCAAGGGACCTTGGTCCTTTTAAATGGTGGGTAGCGCAATGTCGGCCACATGCGTTGGTAGAATTCGCAGATCAACACCACCCGAGTAGTGATCAAAACCTCGCGTTGTCATTTGTTTGCGTTTCAGAGTTCTGGAGGTGTTGGCGGGGTCTGGCCCGAGCGGCGTGTTCGGGCGAAGACTCCCGGAGCATCCACACGCACTCTACGCAGCCGGTTTACTCGGTCGTTTCCTGCTGCGCTCGGGCACGCAGCGTGTGCTGCTTCCAGAGCCCCAGCGTGCCCTTGGCCGACGGAGTCAGCTGCAGTTCGTCCCTGCAGCGGCATACCCAGCACACCCAGCACAGCACAGCAGTCAGCCCGCAGCCCGCGTCCGCCCCCACGCACAACGTCACCGCACAGGATCGTGGACCCGTCCGCGAGCAGACTCTCGGCCGGCAGGAGCTCGAGCTCGACGGACTCGAACTGGTCCGCGGGGCCCGCTCGGTAGAGCTCCCGCACCTGCTCCGCCGTGCACTCCGTCCGGACGTGGAACGCTGCAGCAGCAGACACAGCAGTCACGTCAGAGTCCGCGTCCGCTCGGCGTCTCCCCCCCCCTCCCCCGCCACGCACAGAAGCTCGGCGTGCAGGCCTCGGTCTGCAGCACGACGCCCAGCAGCTCGGGCGGCTGCTGGCGCGCCGGCGGCACGTTCACCTCCTCGTGCACCTCGGCGGCCACGGAGCGGAAGAGCTCGTCCCTGGCGGCTCGCTCCATGCGCGCGCGCGCCTCGGCGTCGTCGTCGAGCGCCCGCAGCGCGAGCTCCGTGAGCGCCACGTGCGCCGGCTCCGGGTGTCCGCCGGGCGTGTCCAGCAGCTTCTGGTACAGCCCCACGCTCGCGCTGCGGCGGATGAGCGCCACGTGCGCGTCCGCCGTCTCCAGCGCCGCCGCCACGCCGACCTTGCGCGACAGGAAGGCGAAGGCGTCGCCCGCCGCGCGCCCGTCCGCCAGCAGGCGCGCGGCCAGCGGCGCGCAGCACGTGCCCACGTACGCGGCGTAGTCCGTGAGCCCCACGTCCAGCCGCAGCTCGCGCCCGCGCGCGTGCAGCGCGTGCAGCCGGAACTTGGACGCGTTGAAGAGCGCGGGCGCGCGCGCCTGCAGATGCGCCCACGTGCGCGCGCGCTCGCGCTCCACGGCCGCGTCCGGGTGCGCGCGCCGGCTGAAGCCGCTGGACAGCGACACGCGCACGTGCTCCGCGCGCAGCGGCGCCTCGAGCGCGACCACCGAGAAGCTCATGAGCCGCCGCGTCGAGAGCAGCAGCGACATGGAAATGGTGTGGCCCACACGGACCACACACATGTGAGGTGGCCCACACGGACCACACACATGTGGGGTGGCCCACACGGAGGAGGCGTCAGGGACCACCCCCCGTGTGTTGAAGTCGGAGATGACGGGGTATAAGGTCTCGGAGGGACCGCACCGACGCCTTCTCTCGGCGCATTCTTCAAGCTGCGGAAGCTGCTGAGGGGCGACGACGATGCAGAGCCTTTTCCACGGCGTGCGCGAGTACCTGACGCCCGTGCTCACCGAGTCGTCGTTCCAGAGCACGGGGCTGCTCACGCCCGAGGAGTTCGTGCGCGCGGGCGACCTGCTCGTGTACAAGTGCCCCACGTGGCGCTGGGAGGGCGGCGAGCCGAGTCTGCGCCGCGCGTACCTGCCGCCGGACAAGCAGTTCCTGGTCACGCGCAACGGTCTGCGAGAGATGATGCCGGGGTGGGTGTCGTTCCCTCTCTATTGCGATAACTGACGTTGCGCTGCGTTCGCCTGCCCCCCCCCCCTCTCCAGTGCCCTGCCGCCGCCGGGTGACGTCCCTGGAGCAGAGCTACCAGACCGAGCAGCCCGTGGACGGCGAGGACGAGTGGGTCGCCGCCGCCTCGTACGCCACCGATGCCGGCGCTGCCGTCACGGACCTGAGCGACGAGATGGACGACATGTCGCTCTCGGGCGCGGACCAGCACAAACCCAAGCCGCAGGGCGGCGCCGGCATCCTCGGCGCCATCGTGGACGAGCACTTCGTGGACAGCAACGCCGACGTGCGCGACCTCAGCTCCTTCGAGGAGGACGACAACCTCGTGCAGGACGACGAGGCCGCGCTCGGCAGCTACCTCGTGGCCAGCGAGCCCGACGACGCCGACGACGCCATCCTGCGCACCCGCACGTACGACCTGTCCATCACGTACGACAAGTACTACCAGACGCCGCGCGTGTGGCTCTTCGGCTACGACGAGCGCAACGCGCCCTTGAGCGGCGACCAGATGTTCGAGGACATCATGCAGGACTACGCCAACCGTACGGTGACCATGGAGCCGCACCCGCACCGCAGCTCGCTCGTGCACGCCTCCATCCACCCCTGCCAGCACGGCGCGGTCATGAAGCGCATCATCGCCAACCTCAAGGCGCGCAAACCGGGCGAAGCCGAGACGGAAGAGCAGCTGGCCAACGAGATCCGCAGCGACCAGTATCTATTCCTCTTCCTCAAGTTTATTCAGTCGGTCATTCCCACTATTGACTATGACTACACGATTGAAGTGAACGCGAAGCAGTGACGGGGGCTTGGTTGACAAAAGTCTGCCATTCTGGACACAATATGCATGCAAGTGGGCAGTGGAGCTGTCTTACTAAATAAAACAGTTTGATTGAACGCTTTCAAATTCAGCGTCTGATATACGCTTTTGCAGGGCAATTGTGTTGTAGATTTTACACTGAGGGGCGGTCTGACGTGGATGCCTTTGGTCGCATGGTCGACCCTATTACAGTTCGCTTTGGAACGAAGCCTTTGATTTGGAAGTTTTGATTTAGAACAGGTACGGAAACCGAGCTGTGGAGGGATGTTTGTTAAAGACTAAAAGCGCTGATTCTAGATACGTTACCTGAATTGATTCTTTCTATCCAGATCAATCGTTTCTAATCCTTTATCTGCCGGAGTCTTGATCTCCAATATTTCCTTTTCTTCATTGAATATTACCTTTTCTTCACCCAACCAAACGCCGAGAAGCATTCGTGCGCATTGCTGCAAAAACAGAAACGGGCGGAATCGGCCAATCAGACGGCCGTTGTCAGATTTCGGATACTGTCAATCGGCGCCGGAGCTTCTCGCGAGGAAGAGAGCGCCACCACCGCACACCGCAGCAGCAGCAGCAGCAGCAGCAGCAGGAGGAAGATGGTGTTCGTGACGCTCAAGTACATCATCATCGGGGACTCGGAGGTGGGCAAGTCGTCGCTGCTGCTGCAGTTCACGGAGCAGCACTTCCAGCCCATCCACGACCTGACCATCGGCGTCGAGTTCGGTGCCAAGCTGCTCGAGGTGGACGGGCGCAAGGTGAAGCTCGAGATCTGGGACACCGCCGGCCAGGAGACGTTCCTCTCCATCACGCGCAGCTACTACCGCGGCGCGGACGGCGCGCTGCTCGTGTACGACGTGAGTCGGCGCGAGAGCTTCGAGCACCTGGGCCGCTGGCTGCAGGAGTGCCACCAGAACTGCCACAACGACGAGGTGGAGATCATGGTCGTGGGCATGAAGTGCGACGTGGACGAGCGCCAGCGCGAGGTGTCCGAGGACGAAGGCCGCAGCTGGGCCGCGGCCCACGGACTCTATTTCATCGAGGCCTCGGCCAAGACGGCGCTCAACGTCGAGCAGGTCTCGTCGCAGTAGCAGTAGACGTTGCGCCGGTCATGGATTTGCTGACGTTAATGTCTATGTCTTCTGCCTGTGACAGGCGTTCGCACTCACGGCGACGACCATCCTGCGCAACTTCGACTACTCCAACCACCAGGTGCGCAAGGCGTCGGGCGCCAGTCGAGTGTCGATAGAGGCCCCCACGGGTCAGGCGCAGGGCAAGTCCGAGTGCTGCGGCAGCGGATAGAAGAGGCGTGACAACAGGGGAAGAAGGTTGTTGCTATTGACACGGGGCAGCCTCGTTCCACCCCCAGCCACATTAGCGAACTGCAGGTAGGTATCGTCGTTCGTCGAGTATCGCTGTCGCTGTAGGCTGACGCCCAGCGGCGGAAGCAACAAGAAGAGGTGAAGCTATGCAATCGGTTGTGTTGTTGGTTATGCGGGGAATCGGGTCGCCGGCTAGAGCACTTTCGCCGTCTGCTCGGTCGCCGCCGCGCTGTCCAGGAGCTCCTGCACCCACTCACCCACGAGATTGTTGCCCGTGGCCAGGTAGTGCGCGTAGTGCGTGTGCAGGCACTTGACATTGGTGTACTCGCGGATGCCGGCGATGCCCACGTCGCGCAGGAAGAACTCCCAGCGCCGGTCCTTGACCAGCTCCAGGTCGTGCGGCGTCATCATTCGCCAGCGCTGCTCCGCGTACTCGCGGTGGCTCTGCGCCATTTTCTGCAGCAGCAGCAGCAACAACAACAACGTCAACACGGGCTGAAAGACTCCACTAGTGCCACAACAGCAGCAGCAGCGGTCGCACCTGCTTAGCCGCGTCGTCGGCGTCCAGGCGGCGCTGCAGCGCCAGCACGAACTGCTGGTCCTCGAGCGTGGACACGCGCGCCTTGAGCTCGGTGGATGCCAGCCAGTAGATGGTGGGGAAGGGCTCGACCTTGGCGCGCTGCTTCTTCTTGTACGCGTCCTCGGCGTTGCGCAGCGGGTAGAGCAGCAGCACGGCCGGGCGCTGCGCCGCCTCGCGCGCGCGCGACGTGCGGCCGCTGCCGTCGCCCGCCACGAAGGCCGCCACGCGCGCGCGCGACGTGCGGCCGCTGCCGTCGCCCGCCACGAAGGCCGCCACGCGCACCAGGTTGTTGGGTACGTAGCCCAGCTCCACGCGCACCTGCACCACGTCGTCGGCCGAGGCCTCGCAGGCCGCGCCCTCGTGCACGCGCTCGCTCTCGGCCATCATGATGCGGGCAGTGACGGCTGGACATGAACGAGTTCGTCTCGTGTGCGTTTACACCAAATGGTGTACAGCCACCTACTTCATGTGGCGCACAGAGAACTGGCGTCGACCACATATTTGTGAATACCACTTGACGTGGTGCACAGAGAAGTGGAGTCGACCACATCACTGTGTGCGACCACACAGCGTAGTGTGGCACCGCGAAGAGACGCGATCTTGCTCACTTTTTAATCTGTGCACGTCTCAGACACGCAGGAGGACGCAGGAATGGACCCACTAGCGGCGCTGGACATGGAGCGACGCTCGGGCATCTCGCAGCAGGAGGTGGACGACTTCGTGCAGCGCATGGACCTGGTAGGGCCGGCCGACGCGCGCTCGGCCCGCTGCTTCTGCTGACGCTGCTGCTGCTGTGCAGATCTCCCAGGCCATGGAGGACGTCAAGAACGGCACGTTCGACCCGCTCGCGTGCAACGTGCGTGGCTCGCTGGCTCGTGTCCCTGTGGCGTGCGCGCTGTGCTGACGCGCTGGTCTGACGCTGCTGCAGATTCCGGGTTACAAGACGCCGGAGCAGGAGGAGCTGGAGCGCCAGCAGCGAGCCAAGCGCGAGGAGGAGCGGAGGAGATGCGAGCAGGAGCGTCACCGCAAGGAGAAGCAGGAGGAGCGCGACAACTGGTGGCACAGGGCGGAGCTGCGCTACTCGGTGCGAGACGCCGACCAGGAGGGGGGCGACGGCGAGCCCAAGATGAGCAGCAGCGAGCGCTGGGCCAACCGCGTTCTTGCCGCCTACAAGGCGCGCGACGCCAACGACTACTCGCTCTGGGACCAGTGGGTGCCAGAAGACCCGGTCTCGCTGCAGGAGCAGGCGGAGCGTGAGGTCGAGCTCGAGAAACTGCGCAACCGAGAGTTTGAGAGCAACAACCCCGAGTTCTGCAACCAATTCAAGAAAGATATGGAGGAGCGCCAGCGCTCCCAGGAGGAGAAAACTCGCACTGCTGAGCGTGAGTATTGATAGTCAATTACGTGTGTTTTGTGTGTGCTAAGCGTGAACTCTTTCGTCTCTCGTACGCAGGGTTGAAGCAGAAGGGCAACCGCTTCTACAAAAGGAAGCAGTATGACGATGCCATCAAGAACTACATGGAGGCTCTAGCGTCCTCTCCTTTCAATGTGTCGGTTCTCGCTAATGTTGCACAATGCTACTTGCGGTTGGACCAGCTGGATGACTGCATCGAGTTCTGCACACGTACGTTGTACATCGACGAAAACCACGTGAAAGCACTGTCTCGACGAGCAACAGCTTGCCACCGACAAAATAAACTGAAAGAAGCTGCAGAGAATATGAAAAAAGCATTTGCACTGGATAGCGGCAATGCTGATATCGTAGAGCAGCACTCTATCATCGTTGGAGACTACGAGGACTCAATCACCAATAGTGAGTTTGAAGCTGCTTTAAATGCTAAATCGATGAGCAGCGAAACAAAGGATGCTAACGCTGGAAGCCTGTTAGTGGGCTCCTCCTCAATTGAGGAGCTGCGGTTTGCACTAGAGTTGTTCAAGAAGATAGATGAGCAAGCAACGTCAATCACAGAGGAGCAGCACCAAAATCAGATACAGGATGCGTGGATAGCTTACGACCTCCTATTACCCTTCGTGGAAAGAAATGAACACGTCCGGGCGAAATTTCGAACAACCGGTGAGATGGATAAACTTTGCAATCGCATTGTGACAGCGTTAAGCTTGCCAGCACTCGAAGCTGTGATTGACAATTCATGTCAGCTGACAGAAGACGCCATCACCAGTGCAATGATAAACTGCGCAGCGGCTGCAGTGACGGATACGCCTCGCAACCAAGTGGTGATGTTTCGACATGTGGACTTTCGAAAAATGCTTTTGTCATCATTTGGATCTATGGGTAAGATAGCACCTTCCGCAATAAACAAAATGTCGTGGCTAGTTCACGCAAGTATAATTCGGTTCCTGGAGCAGGCTATTGATTCTAAAAGCTGGCGTAATGCCATAGCTTCATCAGAAGAAGGACTAATGGCGCTGTTTGCAGGGTTGGCCCTTCGCACTGATACAGCCAACCTATCAATTGATGAAAAGTCTTCCAAAATGGCGATTTCTTTGGCTGCGTCTAGCATTTGCTTCACGCTAAGCAGTGAAAGTGCTGGTATCCAAACATTCACTGGGCGCGGCAGTGAGTGTATTACAGTAGTCACCCAGGCACTAGAAATCAATCGCCGTGCAAAGTCTGTTGACACGTTGCGAAACCTCTTGGGCTTTCTTACGAATTTGTCCACTGACAGTACAACTCGCAGGGTTATTGAGGGTAACAATTGCGAGGAGACTCGCCGTAAACTCGTCCAAATCTTACTTCAAATCTCTGATGGTGAATATAGTCCAGAAAAAGCGAAGTCAACGATATCTAAGGATCATTCATGCTCTGAGCGAGCCCTCGGCGCTCTATTAAACCTATCGTTTCACGAAGCCTCTCAAATACGGACTCATGATCTGCTTGAGTTTGGAGCTGTAAACACCATTGAGCGAATTCTTAATCAAGCGAGATCGGCAGCATTTTCTGATTTAATCCTCGTTTTGTCACGAGCTGTAAGTCTCCTATGCCGCCTGCACTCTTCTCGCAAATGTGAGAACGCAGGGAGCGAAGACATTCTTCGCTGTTTCACCAGTCAAAACCTGCTTTCAAAGCTCTACACGGTGTGCGAGAGTGCCAACTCGTGTTTCAGTGATAAAGTAACGGCCATTCCATATGAGCTTTGGCAACTTTGCGCGCAGATTTGGTGCCACTTCGGTTGGTGTGCTCACCTCCCAAACGTTCGTGGGTTTCTACGCGAGAAGAATGCAGTGCCTTTGCTGATTCAAGTGGTCGCACTGGCAAATGCGCAGAAGGCCTACCACCGGTCAACTGGCGAGACAACAGCATGCGAACGACTTGCTGGAAACATTGTCAAGGTGTTGATTGCCATGGAATCTGATCATGATCCCGACGACGGAAAGGCTTTCCGGAGTAAAAACACACTCACTGTACTGGTGAAGACTTTGCAGGACCTGCACGACGGGCTGGCTCGCAAAAACGTTGCTATTCTTCTTGCCAAGTTGTGCCAGTCAGATTCACGGGTGAAGAGCACAGTTCGAGAGCTGCGAGGAATCGAGATGATGCTGTCGGTCAGCCAGTCGCTCAAGCAGTGCCCTGCAGTGCTGTCACGTTAAACGTGTGTGGCACCCTCAACAAACGAAAGTATGTATCTTCCGAGCAGGAATCTTCACGAAAGCTGAAGCTGTATTTTTCAAGGATATCTCTCTGTAGCGATATTATTCTAGTAGATGTGCTTCCACGCCGACCGCGATACAGCAGCTAACTCGATACAATCAAAAGCAACCCACTCACAGTTAGCATTGCATCGCCTATTGCATTAGTACAGAAAGCCTTTGTTACCTGAGAAACAGTGAGAATGGGCGCATATACGAAATGACGTACTTCTGCATGCCAGTTTCCTGTAATGGACTGTTAGCGAAAGCTAGTTCAAGGAAAATTGTATGAGACGTAAGTTGTTATGTTAATGCACGTACGCCTTCCTTCTCAATTTTGAAAAGGGTGTAGTTGGTTTTCGAGCAGCGGACGTCTGCCATCGGATTGATAAATTTCTGCAGCGACGAGAAGAATGGCGTGTTAGAAGAGTTGCTGTAATGCGTCATCAAGAAATGGGTTCAAGCCTCACCTGAATGTTGGAGCGGTATACCTCACTCTTGCTATCCACAGACGTTGAACGAGCTCGGAAAAAGTTAAATCGAGTAACCTGCGTCGTTGTGCGTGAGGTTAGAGCGGAATAGTTAAATAAAATGCAACTTCGTGAAAGACGTACCGGGGAGTTTAAGCGAACGCTGAGTTCCTGTTTTCGTGCTTCTTGCTTGATATCAAAATGCACTCGACCCGATGTCTTTGCGGCCAGTAGTCGAAAGCGTTTTGTGTCAGAAGATGGAGTCATTAAAACTTTCCCTCCGTAGCACGGATCTGTCCAGCTAGTTGTGAAGGTCTCATCCAAACTGCAAAATAGAACCCGTTCAGTGAGTAGGTGGAAACATCATCGATTCAATTGCGAAGGTATATCTTCACCTAAATCGAAATTTGTTCTTGTTGAGCCGCTTTCGCGCAAACAGACAAAAGTCGGTCTGGTTGTCGTGAACCTGTGGGATGTAGATCCGGAAGAACTTAGTCCCGTAGCGAGGAACCTGCCACACAAGAAACTAGTTTCAGCGCTAGCTATCTAGTCTGTTTTCAAGCCACTTGTGTCACCTCAATGCCGGTGGCTAGCTCCATTACGAGAATCGAGAACGCTGGAGGTGTGTGGTGCAAAAATGCCATTGGGCCGGTGACACTGCCAAAGTCATCTTGGTCCTGTCACCCGAGGACAGGAAAAAAGTGCATGAGTCTCAACTAGTGCATCTGGATCGCAGACTCAGGAGGACACGAACCTCATCAGTGATTGTTTTTGTGTCGGAAGGCATTTTCGTTGCTGGAGGTGCAGGACTGCTGACAGATCGAGTCATTCTTGCTGTTGCTGGGGCTGCAGAAGGAGTTGCTCCTCTCGCGCCGTCACGTTTCGGTGAGGATTCCTCATTCAAGGGGACTACTGGTGCATTCATGGGCGAGTCATTGACAAACCAGTCTTGGCACTCATCTCCGTCGCTAGCGTTGGAGTCGCGGTCCTCGAACTCCTCCTTAAGTCTGCAGGAGGAGTATTCACGCGGTTGATCAATATCCTTGGCGAATGAAACACCCTGGACTGCTATCACGTAGACTCACCGGTTGGCGAAATCGCCCATGGCGCTTTCTTCCATCATGGTGACGGGTGTCCTCGCCACTCAAGACTGCGCGTGGAATGGACAGTGTGGAGCCACAAACTCTGTGGGTTTTGGGCGAAACGGAGAATAACGTTCTCGTCCGAACGATGACTAGCGCCAAATTCAGCACGCTGAAATAGATGTCTAGTGATCACCTTCATCACCACGTATGCATGCGCTGTGGATTCCCTGGTCGTTGATGTACCTGGACATGGGTTCCCTTCTAAAGACACCATAGTCATGTTAAGACTCGATCATGGCTCGGAAAGCATTGGCTCCGTCCATCTCGATGGTGCTTAAACTCTACGTCCATCTTATCGTCACACGCAGCTAAAAGTGCTAGGCTTGTCAGCTTGACATCAACCTTATGATCACCGCTTCACTCCACTAAAAATATTGACGCAGAGGCTGCGTTCATGCCTCACGGCCATCCTTAACATCACCGCGATGTCACCGGCGGCATCCACCGTCTCTGAAACTCACTACGAGCTCATCCGCGACGCCATCTTCGACAATGATCGCACTCGAGTAGCAGAATTGCTAGCGGTGCCTGGAGTCGACGTCGACCACTTCGATGCCGGCGGCCAAACGCTACTGCATCTCGCCTGCTTTTGGGGACGAATGGAGCTGACCAAGTTGCTCCTTGCAGCAGGAGCAAGCCTTAAAACGAAAAACGCTGCTGGATGCACCGCCTTAGACCTCGCAACGCATTGGGGGCACTCGGCCGTCGCGGAGGTCATCCGACTGCGAGGAGGTAGCAGTGTTTGGGAGGACAAGTTCGGAGCTTTACAAGTTGAGCTGGAAGACCTAGCTCTACGAGCTCAGCACCTTGAAACGCAGAACAACGACAAAAGTCGTCGGCTCGATGCAATGGCACAAGAATTGGAGACGGTGAATACACAACTCGCTGAAGAGAAGAGCGCGCACAAACTAACGTTGGAGTTGTTTCAACGCGCGAAGCAGCAGCTTAGCAGCCAAGTCGAAAGCAATCAACGGCTTGAGCAGGAGAGGGCAAGTCTTGCTGAACAGCTTATTGAGTTACGAGTGGCGCTAGCGAATGCAGTGAAGGCAACGGAGCGAGTCCAGAAAGACATGGCAGCAATGAAAGCACATCGAGACGATGTCCTAGTGCAGATGCAAGCGAGTGTCAAGCAGCAAGAACTCGAAGCTCATAATTGGCAGCGGGCCGAAGTGGCGGCAGCCATCTCGGACTCGCAGCGCAACTTCGCGTTTGCCGAGCGCGATCAGTTCCACCGAGCGCAACTGGCCTCACTAGCGGAGCTTCTTGTGACTACAGAGCGCTTAGGTGCTGCGCAAGATGAACTCATGAAGCTCAAGACTGACTTAGCCGAGCACATTTTCGAGATGAAACGAGAGCACCGCAACCAAAAGCGCGCAGCTCAAGCCATGGCCTCGAACAACCGCGCTAAGGGCAGCCACCGCCCGAACACCACACCTGTCGAGATATCAACAACAAGCGAGAAGAAGACTCGAAAACCTGAGGAAATACAGCAACTTTTGCAGACAGCGAAATTGACACCTAAGAAAATGTTCTCCTTAGCAGCTCGCGAGTACGGAGATCGTGTGTGTCGGGAAGAACAGCAAAAGCTTCGAGAACGGAAGACTCGACAGCAAAAAGTAGAGAACCAATATCTCGCTCACGGGTTTCGAGCCCCCGTGGTGGACGCTGAGGTCTTCCAGGAGGAATTCGTGTCCACAGTGCGTGCATTTGCGTCGTCTCGAAACGAAAAGTGGCAAAACCTCAAACGTGATCGAGATCGTCAAGCACGGTATGCCACCACAACGCTGGCTAGACCGATTTCAACGGCGCCACTGCCACTTGATCTACCATCTCAGTCGGAAGGAACTCTGAATTTCAGCATCTACAGGAAGTACGCATTACCACTGCAGCAGAATACGGGAGCGACTGGTCTAAGACCCACCACTTCTTGTACTGAGCTGCGGATACACGCAGACTTCTTGGCAGAGACCAAGAAAAAGACCGCGGACTACCCGCAGCTTCATGAAGAACCAACAAGCCGGGAAAGCAAAAAGCCTGCGGGCTTCTTGCCGATTGTTTGAGCATAAACTAATCTACTTGTACGAAAGTGGCCGAAAGAGTTTTGTTGATGGTGGTGGAGCCTTGTCGCCGTTAGTTGAAGCAACTGAACTTCTCCTTCTACCAGCAGGAGAAGCAGATTTCGGTCGCTCAAGTCGTTGGCGGGGAGTTTGTGACGGAGCTCCTGGCTGCTTGTAGTTTGGTGACATTGCAAGAACAGGAGAGCTTGCACATCGAGGAGAAGTGGCGATCGGAGAGCCCTGCGGCTTTTGCGGTGTGATGGGGGCCAAGTGCACGATCATGCAGCCTGACAACGGGTCAAACCTCTCGAGCTGTTGTGGACGCCTCGGGTGTGCCGCGTTCTCGCTAGCTTTTCGCGAGGCCTCCAAGACCTGGTGGACCTGTGTGTGGCTGAGTTGTAGCATTGTCGCTAGCTGTCTGGTCTCTTTATCGTGCATCGCTCTCGTTAGTGCCAATGCTTTCTGAGCATGGGCCAGTTGAGCCTTCACCTTTTCCAGCTCTCGCCGATGGCCCACTCGCTCCTCAGCAGCCTTTTCGAGCTCTACCGAGCATTCGTGCTGCTTGATGGCAAGGTGCTGCAGCTTGCTGCGTAGTTTGTTACACAAAATGGCATCGCCGCCGGCATTTGGAGTGTTCTCGATGACTTCGAGACGACGTTCAAGGTCTCCGTTAACGTCTTTCAATTCCTGCCACGCCCCGGCAAGTCGCTGGTTCTCCCTTTGCAGGTTTTTCACTTGGCTGTCGTGGATCAAGCGCTGCTCTTCCAGTGTGGCGGTGACGATTTCGTGCACCAACGCTGCGAGGTCGTCCGCGAAGCCGTCCAGGAGGTTGTTCGTGTCCTGCCACGCTCGGTCGACAACCCCCCGCGTCAATTCAAACAGGTGCCTCGCAGCTTTTTCGTGGTCTTCGATCGCCTCCATGTGGCTGTCTACGCATGGCGAGCCCGCTTTGTCCAGCGCCTGCAGCGTGTGGTGCAGCGAACGCTCTTTCCAGAGCTGCACGCTCGAGAGCAACTGATGAAGCGGCGAAGTCGTTGACGAGCTTCTCGCGGGGCCATCAGCGACGTCGCCGCAGACCTCGTGGCACTGCCGTTTGAGCAGGTTGAGCCGAGATCGGATCGTCGGGTGCAGTGAAGGCATCGGCGTGTTCGTGGCACTCGCCATTGGCGTTGAGCGGTGGCGAGACCCAGCAGCGAGCTGGTCGATGGGACGGAGCAGCACAGCAATGGAGCCCCATATTTGGGGGGGGGGCATAACGCCCTGCATCGCTCGCCGGCCATGCGAGATGTCGGTTCTCTCCAGGGCGAGGCATCGGCACGGTCGACGTTGGTGCCGGTGCATGGCAATGGGCTGGCCACGTCGTTCCGAGATGTGCTTCTGCCTCTGAGTCGGCACGAGCTGCTGCTGGTCCTCGGCAAGTGCGTCGTGCTGCACAACACGCAGACGCACGAGTTGAGCTTCGTCACGGGCCCGGAGCACCCGCCGGCGCCGCTGGGCGAGGTCACCGCCATGGCGCTGTGCGGGAAGCGCCGCCACCTCTCGGTCTGCCGAGCAGCGGTGACCGCCGCCGAGGGCTCGAGCTCGCCGGCCTCCGTCTCCGTCTACGACGTCACTGCGCGGGGCGAACCGCTCGAGCCGAGCGCTCGCCGAGATGGCCGCTCGAGGCGACTCGCGCTGCGCAAGACGCTGAGCGTGGCGTGGGCCGACAAACTCATCGGCACGGCGCTGTCGCCCGACGGCACGTTGGTGAGCGCCCAGGCCGCGAACGGGAGCTGGAGCTTGGGCGTGTGGGACTGGGGCCGCGGCAGGCAACTCGCCCTGTCGGAGGTGCACTGCCGGGTGTCTCGAGTCCGCTTCAACGTGGCCGACATGGCGCAGCTAGCCACGAGCGGGGGCACGTTGCTGCGCATCTGGACGCTCGGCGAGTACGCGCTCAAGCCGCTGGTGAGCTTCAAGTCCGGCGACGAGACGAGAGGCAAAAGCGTCGTGAGCTACGCGGACCACGCGTGGCTGCCCGACGACGTGCTCGTCGGGCTGCTCGAAGACGGCGACGTGCAGTTGATCGTGAACGCCGAGTTGGTCCAGACGCTGCGAGCAGTGCACAAAGGGCTCGGGAGGCTGCTGTGCATGAGTCCTCTGAGCAGCGGTGAAGGAGTGATCGTGGGGGGCACCCACGGACTCGTGTCGGTCATCCGCGCGACGTCGAAAATGCTGAAAGCGAACGAGAAGGAGCTGCATCTCCAGCGCCGGATGAGGATTCCACACACGTACGTGCAAGTCCGAGCGCTGCTAACTGCATTTTCACCGCAGTTTCACTGAATTGCTTGTTCTTGTTGCTTGGTTTTGGGCTTACAGCGAGCGCATTGCGAGTGTGACGACGGATCCCGCCGCTGCCATGTTAATCTGCTGCACGGAGAACGGCTACGGCTCCTACGACCTCAGCAATATGTGCCTTCTTCGTGGTGATGATGAAACAATCGAACTGAGCCCTTTGTCTTCCACGCCACTCTCACAGCAAATGGAGCGACTGAGTGCAGCTTCGAGACGTCCATGTTTTGCGGCAGCGTGCCGAACTCCGGATGGAGACGCCGCAATTCACGTGTGGAACCAAACGGACTGCCACGAGTGCTTTATTTCTCACCCGCTAGAGCAACAGGCGTCTCTGAGTATCGACATCCACCCTGCGGGGTCTGAAGTGCTGGTGTCGTTACCATCTAAGCTTCAGATTTACTTTGTGCTGTACGATTCGCTGCGTTTGGCATTCGAGATACCACAGAAGCAGCTCTCGCTCGCACAGTACAGCCCCAGTGGTGCCTTGTTTGCAGCTGTACATGCTACTAACAAAACTGTGTTCGTGTATCGAAGTTTGTCACGCGTGCAGCGCGAACCGCAGCTTGTTGGCGTCTTCCGAGACTTTCGTGACACAGTGGAGATATTGCGTTGGGCTGTTCATGACAGCAGCTTTTTCGCTGTCGATGCGGCTGGAGAGCTACGCCATTGCCAATTGCGATGGCAAGCAGGAGGAGAAGTCGAAGACCTTGTGGTATCGCATAGCATAACGCAGACACTAGCACCGGGTAATGCTATCGTAGCATTTGCTACCAGCTTCACGGACCGCGAAAGCCATGACTACGCAGTCTTTGTAGCTGAAAAGCGGATTACTACAGGCTTGCACAGACGTGCAAGTAATGGTCAAAGCATCATTCGAGCGTGGGTGAATGGAGATCTATCCTTCGATGCGCTTCATAGTTCAAATGGTATTGGCGAGAATATGCCATTTGAAATTACAGCTCTCGAGGCAGGACCAGGTTTGGGTTCAAGTTCGGGCAGCGATGGCACTGTGTACGCCAACTTGCTGTTCGCAGGCACTGCGAATGGTTCTGTTATACTTTTTAGCTGGAAACGTGGCCCTCGAAGGAACGAGAGTCACTCAACAATCCTACTTACACAAGCAATTAAGCGTGTAGACTTGCATACAGCACCGGTAGTGGGATTATTCTACGCATCCCGTTCACGGTTGCTACTTTCCAACGCAAAAAATGGTGTTATCCTGGCTAGTAAATTGTGTCGGGAAGATTTTGGAGGTGAAGAGACCTCCTCGATCTTGGCCACAGCGATTCGAGATGATCAGAGCCTCCATGATTTGTCTATCAATTCTTTCACAGGCATTTGCCAACCGGAGGAACTAGCAATGTATGATCGCAATCAAGTCGAACTAACTCGATTGAAACTACTTGATATGGATAATGAACTCCATCAATTCAAGCTGGAGAATGAAATGCTCACCGGGCAGGTGAATGAACAGCGTACACGGTTCGAGAACTCCCTGCAGGACCAGCTCGCTGTTCACGCTAAAAAGGCTGAGAAGGAACAGAACGCGCTTCGTGCAGAGCTTGGTGTTCGGTTAGACGGAGCCATCCTTGAGCGAGAGAAAAAACTACAGTTATTGTCGGAGGGTGCACGGTCAGCGCAAGATCACTATTTACTTACACTAGAAAAACTTCAAACGGAGCGCGACTCACTGCGCGAGCAACTTCATGCAGCGAAGCTTGATCTGGAGGACGAGCAGAAGAAGGGTCAAGAACGCGAAGTTCAGCTTGAGTACGATGGTAGAAAGAAGCTTCGGGAGGCAAAGACGCAGTATGACACGGCGCAAAAGAAATTGGCTGATGAGCTGGAGATGACGCAGAAGAAGCTGCAAGAAGTGTTGCGACAGCAAGACCAAGACCAACTAGTTCAATTAGGGCTGCTTAGTATCTCAGTAGATTCCGAAAAGCAAAAGGGGGCGATGCAGCTTGCTGAACAGCACGGGAAGACCGCAGCGTTGAATCAAGAAGTAAAAATGCTACTTAGTGCACTGAACCAGAAGGACGGTGAATTACAGCAAATGTGCTGCGACTATAACGAACGCCTACATGAACTCGAGCTGCTTCGTGAAAAGCTGGTGGATGAAAAAGCTCTAACGAAGCGAGTAATGC
Organism: Phytophthora fragariaefolia; assembly: GCA_030267785.1. Taxonomy (NCBI): domain Eukaryota; phylum Oomycota; class Peronosporomycetes; order Peronosporales; family Peronosporaceae; genus Phytophthora; species Phytophthora fragariaefolia. The sequence goes on from BSXT01018958.1 coordinate 41,371, forward strand.
GCGAAAAGGATGATACTACAGCGCAACTTGCGGAGCAGCGACGATTATTTGAAAACTTGCAGCGCTTAGATGATGTCCATCGCTCACAGCTTGAGCTCCTGCAAAAGCATATACTGCCCAAAGACCGCGAATTAGCTCACATGCAAGAACATCTTAATCAACTACACGACGCCAACCAAGAAGTTGTGGTGCAGGCAAACATCAGCGATCGGCTGCGGGTTGAAACTTCGTCGCTTGCAAGAAAACAGGCGCGCGACCTAGAAACAGCACTAAGGCGCTTGGAACATGTTCGACACTCAATCGTGGTGCTGCAAGAAGAGCTAGGTGAGCTTGTCCGACGAAGTGCTGTGCAGGAGAAAAGTACCCTCGTGACAGAAATTGGTCGTCTGCATAAACGCATGATTCGGCAACTGGATGCGCTTCAAGCTCGTGGTGACTCTGCAGATGAGGTAAATGCTGAACTTCATCGGCAAAACCGCTTCTTGCTGCGGAACAAGCACTCGCTGCGTCGACAAGTGGAAGCTGGCAACCGAGAGAAGCACAAGCTAGCAGCAGCATTGTCGTACCAAAACGCGTCGCTGGTCACTGAGCTCAATTCCTATCGGAAGGCCAACAAGGAATTGGAGCGGAGACTTCGACGGTATGAAGAGCTTGGTGCAAAAGGTGGGGGCCTAGCACGAAGTATAGCCTCAAGCCGAGTGGAGACGAATCGGAGTCAAAATCAAGAAGTCCCAGAGACTGACGAGGTTTCCACTGAGCTAGATGGACGGAAGTTAGTGCTGCCGACGCAGGGGACAGAGATCGTGACCAGTCGAAGTAGTACCAATACACAATCATTGACAGGGAGACGAGAGCCCCCACGAGTAAAACCTCGCCCCAAGTCAGCTGCAGCATCACTTACAAGAAGCAAATCCTTACTATAAAGGTTCGCTAAGCAAAGTACTAGTATTTTGGATGACCTTTCCGTTCCAGACAATTACAAGTCTTGTACAAATGTTATTGCTATACTTCCATGAGTTTCAATGAGATGTGGCTTAGAATGTTATCTAATACATAAGTACCTCCTACACTGTGCTTGATTGTGCGTTTTGTGAAGAGGCTGCCATTGCGAACTATCCGACGCACACACTCTGGTAGGTGGGGACAAGGTACTTGATGTTGATGAATGCATCATCACCGCCGTGAGACTCCATGATTTCTAGTGTCTGCTGAATGAGATCACCCAAATTCAGCTGCTTACGCTGGCCGTAGTCGATAGCGTCACCGATGTTGTCTATGCATGCAGATTGTCCCAGTCAAATACAGCACCTAGCAACAGGGAAAACTTCACCGGGACTTACCGTTCTTGCGGATAAAGATGTTGAGCACGGGAAGAATCTGCCGATAGTATGGCACTAGGGCCTGACCGATTAGCCCTGGACCACTACCCGGTTGAGCCGCCGACTCGCAAGTCACCATGAGCTGCAGAATGTGCAGAGTCTTGACAATGATTCCCGCATTGCGCGTGTTAAGGGCATCTACCCAAATAACGTTAGCTTAGACTGGAGACTGGACGTGACGATCCCAAAGCGTTGCGTACTTTTGATGGGGATGATAAGCTGCGGAATTACAGGCAGCACTTTGTTGCTGGCATTGATGAGCATATCCTTGATACCTTGCTCCGACAAGAAAGCGTATGGTTCCTCCACCTCACGGAGACCATCGAAGAAGATCGGAAGGTAGTGGTGGAAGTCGAGCTGCAAAATCCATGCGCAATACGTGTTATGAGCTGAAAGAAATGCGGCAGGACACGATAGTGGTGGTTTGGCATACCTTTGTAATGTCCACCTTCCACGCAACCATGTTGCGAACACCCCCGTGATCAATTTGAATCGGTAGGTCGCCACGCTCGTAGAATCTGCTTGTCAACTTGGTTGTCAGACCTACACCAGATCAACCGTTCGATGCTAGCTGTACCACTGACCTTCTGAAAGAAGTATCGGGTGGGTTTGAGCGTTCCCTAAATGCTACGGGTTGCTGGTGCCGCGAGCGTGGGGATCCATTGTCGTGCTTGTCCGACTAGCAGCCATCAAAGCAAAATCAGCTCCCTGTCTACAGCGAAAGCTAATCGTTTCCAAATGTTGCTACAAACGGACCTTGAGTGCTTTCTCGAGATCAACCGTTCCTCCTGTGCCTTGGCCCTTACGGAGGAAGCTGTCGGTGGTGTGTGGTTTTGACGGCTTCGACAGGGAAAAGGCGCTAATGTGCTCGGCATTGTTCACTTTCTCGTGCGAACGTCGCTGCTCATTGTAGGCTCAATGTCATCAGATGCACAAGTAGGAGACATCAACGACCCAAACGCTCGCACCTTGGGGATCACCGCCGTTGTGTCGAAACAGCTTCCAGTCTCGGGCAACGCGATGTTTTTCGGCACGATCCGCGTGCTGACATTGGGGATGCGGCCCGACATGGTTTGGCTACTGGAGCTGCTTGCTCACTGCACGTCCACGCTCTTTTCTCGAAGTGACCGGCGTCCGGAACAAAACGGCCTTGCACGCGGACAAATAAAGCTGCAATGCACTCTAATTGTGCCTCGTTCACCTCGCGTGCTGGCCGCTTTTAGGTTGCGGCCGCGCTGTCTTATGCAGGACACCAGTCTCACGTTGCACACGTGTGTATTCCGATAAGGTAGATATGCATAGTTTGTTACTCTACACAGAGCGCCTAGGACGCGTGGTCATGGTCAGTCAGACCCAGTGGATTCGGCACCGAGGGAACTGGTGCTTGACGATGGAGAAGTACACCGCAGTGGTCTCCATGTCGGCGCAGGCGCCGATGTACAGCGTTTCCAGTGGGGCCTTTCGAAGAGCCAACGTGCGGAAGGCTGTGGTCGTGAGCTGGTTGCACGCCTTGATGTTCAGGTGCAGTAGGTGCTGGCAGCGAGAGACGATCGCGTCGAAGCCGGCGTCGGTGATGTTGTAGCAGAACTCGAGCGACAGTCGCTGCAGATTCTCCGCGCGCTGGGCCATGGCCTTGAAGCCGACGTCATCGAGAGCCACGCAGCCCTGCAGCAGCAAAGTCGAAAGCTGCGCACACCCCGACGCGATGGCCACCAGGTCGTCGTTCTGCAGCGTCCTGCACAGCGAGAGGTTGAGAGACTCGAGTTCTGCGCACTTGGCGATCGCTGCGAACGTGGCGCCCCCCAGCGTTTGCAGTGCCCCAAGGTCGAGTGAGCGCAAGGTGCAGCGATTGAGCGTGACTAGCTCAGCCACGCCGCGGTCATCCAGGCCTGAACACCCACTCAAGTCCAGTTTCGTGAGCTCGCAGATAGCCATGGCCGACTTCGCGTGGGCGATCTGTACGAAGCTGTAGAAGTCGGCGCCGTGCACCTTCGGACAGCGCGCGAACGACAGCGAGCGGAGGTTGCGCTGCACTCTCATGAGGAAGCGGAGAGCGGGCCCAGACACCTGAAGGACCACGGAGCAGTTAGCTCGAGAGAGATGAAGCTGGCGCCGCCGCAGCGCGTACCTTCAGGCAGCGGTCGAGCACGACCTCCTCCAGCGTGAGCGCCGCGTGCTGAGCCAGCGCCACGACGGACCTGTCGGTGATCCGGCGGCACATGGTGAGGTCGATCTTCTCGAGCGCGGGGCAGTTGGCCGCGATGGCGAGGACGCCGGCGTCGCGCACGCGCGCGCAGCCCGACAGGTCCACTCTGGTGAGCTGGGGGCAGGCGCGCGAGATGGCCACGAGCGACTCGTCCGTGAGCTTGATGCAGTGCAGCGCGAGCGTCTGCAGGCTCGCGCAGCGGCAGAGCTGCCCCAGCGCCGCGTCCGAGATCTGCTTGGACTCGACGTCCACGTGCCGAAGCTGCTGCGAGCCGAGGCCCTTGACCAGGTGCGACAGCAGCGGCGTCGTCACGCGCGGGCCGTAGAGCGCCACGCTCTGCAGCTCCGACGTCTCCACGCTCAGGCCGCGGCGCGTCGGGCGGCCGAGCAGCGCCGCCGCCGCCGCCTCCAGCTCGTACTCGCCCGTGCACCACGTCTGCAGCCAGCGCCACCGCGCAAGTTAGTCGTCGGCCGCAGCCCCCCCCCTCCCCCACATGACGGCGCGTGCACGCACCAGGTCCACGTGCTGCTCGCGGTGCACGGACGCGAGCGCGAGGCGCCGCCAGCGCCTGGACACGCGCGCCAGGCCGTGCCAACGGTCCCGCAGCGGCACGAAGGCGCACACGCGCGCGGCGAGCAGGTGGTCGGGCAGGCGCTCCATCCGTCCGCGAGTGCGCCGCGAGGAGGCGTAACCACTTCAACGTGCCCACGCGCGTGTGCGCGCACACCAGCGCGTGTAGAGACTGTGTGGTCGTCGCTGCTGACCCCGAGCGAGCATGGCGGAGCTGGAGCTGGAGCGGGAGCTGCTGCGCGCCGACTGCCGCGAGCTGCGCGGCCGCGGGCGGCTGACGGCGCAGCAGCTGCAGGAGCTCGAGACGCTGCTGAGCTCCGCGCCGGAGACCGCGCGCGCGCGCGTCGCGGCGCTGCTCGTGCAGGAGGCGGACGCCGTCGTGGAGCGCGTGCGCCTGCAGTGCAACCAGCAGGAGGACGCGGCGCTGGGCGGCTCGGAGCTGGCCGCCGTGGCCGTGGGCGGCGCGCTGGGCGCGCCCAACGCGTGGCTGCGGCCGGCGCCGGCCCCCGCGACGCCGACGCCGACGCCCTGGGCCAGCGCGTACGACGGCGCCATGGCCACGCTCAACGTGGCCAAGCGCAAGCGCCGCGTGCAGCAGCTGCAGCTCAAGCTGCTGAGCGGCGAGCCGGCCGCGTGCAGCCACGTGGTGCTCTGCATCAACGGCTTCATGACGCAGAGCGACGACCCCACGCGCAACTGGCGCGCGTGGACGCAGGCCCACGAGCGCGCCGCGGTCTTCGCCGTGCAGTGGGAGGCCGGCGACGCCGCCGCCTGGAACGACTTCTGCGCGCACGTGAACGACAGCCTCGGCAGCGCGTCCGTGTCGGCCATGGTCGCGCACTTCTCGGGCAACCCGTGGCACAGCGCGCAGGGCAAGGCGCAGCAGGTGGGCGTGCTGCTCGCGCACGTGCTGGCCGAGCAGCCGGCGCTGCTGCGCGGGCGCAAGATCTCGCTGCTCGGCCACTCGCTGGGCGGCGCCGTCATCTACAGCGCGCTGCAGGAGATGGCCAGGCTGCGCGCGGACACGGGACGCGACCCGCCGCCGCTCATCGCCAACGCCGTGAGCTTCGCCGGCGCCTTCACCCCGGACGCGCAGGGACTCGACAGCATCGCGAGCGCGCTCGACCCGAGCGGAGGCAAGTTCGTCAACGTCTTCTCCGTGCGCGACGGCGTGCTGTCCAAGCTCTTCTGGGCGCTGCAGCTACCAGGCCCGAGCGGCCCCGCGGCGGCGGGCTGCGAGGCCGTCGCCTTCGCCGCCGCCTGCTGCGTGAACGTGGAGGTGTCGGACCTGGTGATCCCGCGCGTGGAGAACCACTTCGGCCACAGCTACACGCAGTTCATGGAGGCCATCAAGTCGCGCGTGGCGCCGCATCTCGTCCGGCCCTGAGAGCGCCTAGCCACAACAAGAGCCACGGCAAGGAGAGCGCGTCTAACTGCAAGAACACACCTGTCATTGACGCAGCTGTCTGCTCGTGCCCTGCCCGCCTAGTTGAACAGGTTGCCGAACGCGTTCTTCTCCTTGGCGCGCGCCTCGGCGTCGTACGCGCGCTTCTTGACCTGCAGCGCGCGCATCTCGCCGCGCACCGCGGCGTTCTTGGGCTCCTCCTCCAGCAGCTCGCCCAGCAGCTTGTGCGCGCGCTCGAAGTGCGCCAGCTGCGCCATGGCCTGCGCCTTGCGGAAGCGCGCCTTGCCGTGCCGCGGCTCCAGCGCCAGCACCTTGTCGCAGCACTCGAGCGCGCGCTCGGGCGGCGCGCCGAGCTTGAGGTGGCACAGCGCCATGTTGGCCCAGGCGGCCACTTTGACGGCCTGGATGGCCGCGCCCTGCTCCGCCGAGGCCGCCATGCCCGCCGCGGCCTGCGCGTACTGCGACATGGCGTCGCCCGCCACCGAGAGCCCGTTCACGTACGCGAACACCTGCGCGTACGAGCGCAGCGCGCGCCGGAACTCGCCCTCCCGCACGCGCAGGTTGCCCTGTCGCTTCAGCAGCTCCGCCTGCTCCAGCTTCTCGCCCACGGACAGCGCGCCCAGCCGCGGCTTCCACGCGCCGAGCAGCTCGTCGTCGCTCACGTCCAGCGCCGCGTCCGCCATGCTGATCTGCCGATGCAGGAATGAGCAGGGGTACACGGTTCTGGCGTCCGTACCCAGGGTACCCTCCCCCGGGGTTACGCCAACTTCAACTGGACATGTCCCGGCCTCCCCCGCTCCACGGTGGACTCCACCCCTCTCATCCCGCAACCCCGTTCCCCCTCCCCTGATTGCGCAACCCATTCGTTTAACGGGGCGGGCGCATTATTGCGACGCCATACACTCGCGGCCATGAGCTCCGTGGCCGAGGAGGAGCTGGCGCTCGAGGACATCTCGTGGGACGAGATCGACAAGCTCAAGTACTACGTGGTGGGCCCCACCACGTTCCTGGCCGTGCGCGCCGCCGTGTACCCGAGCAACCTGGTGAAGACGCGGCTGCAGGTGCAGTCCAAGCACCGGCCGCTCTACTCGGGCACGGCCAACGCCTTCGCCACGATCCTGCGCCAGGAGGGCGCGCGCGGGCTGTACAAGGGCTTCGGCGCCAGCACGGCCAACGTGCTCACGGGCAACCTCTACATCTCGGTCTACGAGAAGTCGCGCAAGGTCTTCAAGGACCACACGGCGGTGCGTACAGCGCCGCGCGCTCTGCGTGCAGCTCGCAGAGCGCTCACCCCGTTGCTGCTGCTGCTGCCAGGTGGACGAGAAGTGGGCCAACTTCGCCGGCGGGGCCAGCGCCTCGCTCGTCTCGCAGACCGTCGTGGTGCCGCTGGACATCGTGTCGCAGCGCATGATGCTCAGCGGCCAGGGCCAGGACGTGCGCAAGACCCGCGAGCGCGCCAAGGGCTTCCTGGCCGTCACCAAGCAGGTCTTCCGCGCCGAGGGCCTGCGCGGCTTCTACCGCGGCTACGTGCCGTCCATCGCGACGTACGCGCCGTCGTCCTCCATCTGGTGGGGGTCCTACGGCCTGCTCGTCCCCGTGTACTATAACCTCATGAAGTCCTGGCAGACGGACCCGTTCTGGAAACAAGGTGCGTCGGTGCTGTCGGCAGCGAAGAGCTCACTTCGAGGGCGACTGACGTGCGGTGCGTTTCTGCGGTGGGTGCTGCTACGATAGTCGTGGCGCAGGGTCTGAGTGGAGCGAGCGCCGGCGTCATCACCGGCATCTTGACAAACCCCATGGACATTGTGCGAACAAAGGCGCAGGTATATACGCAGTATGGCGCCATGGACACCCTCAAGTATATTTTAAAGAAGGAAGGGCCGATGGGCCTCATGACTGGCCTATCTGCGGTACGTTGCTGCTGTGTTGGCGCGCGACGTGAAGCAATTTCCTAATGCGCGTCATTGGTGTTGTTGTCGTTGCTTTAGCGTCTATTGGCCATGGGCCCGTCAGGCATCCTCATGGTCACCTCATATGAGTTTGTAAAGCGCGTATGTCGGAAACCCCAGGAGGCCGACGCTGATGACGCGTAGTTCACATACCCTAGTTTTTTTTGCCAACCAGGAGATCCGGACGTCAATACAATGCGCCATATTTGGTGTAATTTCTGCCGATACCTCGGATTGTAAAAAATAATGTTAGGGGTTCCGTTGCCCTTAACTAGACCGGCTATTGGTAAGAATATATGCAGCAGGTACCACATTGCGTACTGCGTCATCTAAAATCGGAGCGCTACACCGTTCGGACAGATTCAGCCGATTATAGCTATTCTTTGACATTTATTTCAGAGCCGAACGAGAAGTCAAATACCGGTAACCTGCGAAACCAGTGATCTGTCTGCTAAGAATCCGCAGGAAGTTTATCTTGCCGCACAGTATCTCGACATGTTTCATCTCTTACTAAGCGTGAAATAAATCAGCCAAAAAGCCGTTGCTCGGGAAGCCCTGGATATTTACCTGAACGGAGGTTGGGGAGAAATGGGTGATGATCAAGATAGAAGGCGCACCAGTCTTGTGTGTGGTGTAGTCGTTCAGCATCCACCACACTGGAGTTGACCTTGCCAATGTTTCACCACCCGAATGTTGCTTGAATGTCGTTCTTGACCTGTTGGGTTGGCATCCATCGACTTTTAGCCTGTATACACATGCTATAGTACACCTTGTCAATTTATACAAGGCTAACTATCAACAACCACAATACCCGTACTATACGATTGTACCGACACGGCGGTTTCGATCCCACCTAAGACTTTGGATATAAATATCCAGAGAGCTCAGGGATTTTTCATCCTGGCGGGTGAGGAAGGAGGAGGGGTGAGAGAGTAATCATCGGGATAGCGTGGAGTTTTTACGGGCTCGCAACTCGAATCCCTCTAACGAAGACGCGTTCGAAACTTCCCAAGAAGTTACAACGAAGCCATCTTCCGTGTGGATCGGTTACATTAGCGCACAACGCGGATTCCTGGTCCTGGCCCGAAGTAACAACCTGGACTGGGACAGGGACCACGAAAGTAGAAAATAGTTTTCGCTTTTTATCCGTATCCGTTGCCGTATTGGCTGTTATGCGATCAATTGAGAAGGGGGGAAATGCATAGTGTAGTCACGCGCGTGAGAGCCACTCAATTCAAAGGTGCCTATATGCTCCATGTGCGTGTTGAAAAAGTTCGCTTTTTCTGTCCATCGCTATCGATCCCGAGGTGTTGGGGAGACGTATCAGCCTTGCTGTTATCTGAACTAGTAGCCCTTTCGAAGGTGCTACGCGGAGTCAAGGCAGTGAGGGTGGACCCGAGACGGGTTCCAACGCTCTCTGTAACGGGGTTGCACGAGTGTGGCACACACACCTTATGTGTGGAGACCCCTAAGTGTGTGTGACACACATTAACAGATCAGTACTTGATATTAACCAGATATCAGTACTGGATCCAAAAAAAATACAAAGCAACAGTAGGAGCAGTCAGAATGCATTTTATTAGGAGTCACTATGCTAGAGAGTGAGTTGCATATGTTTGCACCGTGCGACCATGCCGTACTTAAGGCAATTATTAAAATCAGTTTGGAAAAAGACTCGTAGCGTCTAGTTGCCTTGGTGTTAAGGCTTTATTTAGACTCTAGGAGTCCGTAGATAGGGCTCGTACGGGCTCGTACTCAGACTCGGTGAGTCTACATCTTCCTCTGACGCACGCTACGGCAGCCCCACTGCACTTGGTAGCACTTCGTGGTGTAGCGCCACACCGATTTTGTGGTCGCTGTGTATTAGGGTCCCAATTACGGGTGACCCTAGCCAGATGTAGCCAAGAGCGGTCCCTGTTTCAATTTCCGAGCGGTCGCCTGGTTCAAGTTGTGAGCGGTCACGGTACTGAATGGATACATGTCCGGTGTTTCAGATTCAGAGCGGAAAAGTGTCTCAGTTTGAGAGCGGATACGGTATTTCCAGCCGAGCCACGGACAAGACGAATTACGGTGTTAGTTACATAGGAGAAGTTTGGGGGCGGTTTGAGATCCAAAACCGCCATCGTTATACTTGACATTTGTATTGGAATGTAGGAGACAGTAGAAAGAGCCCTAGCGGCTCTTCAGGAACATAAGATCTAAACAGTGCAGAATCGTCTAAGTCCCAACCAAGCGT
>BSXT01018959.1:0-18696 GCA_030267785.1 Phytophthora fragariaefolia
AGCGAAGTGAGCAGGAGCTCAGTTCTAGTTTTACCGCGAGGAGAACAAGTGAACTAACAGATAATACAGAGCCGCCGAGCCCTGAGAGAGACGAAGTTGTTGCCGACGTGCACAACAGAGAGAGACAGAGAGAGACAGAGAAGCGTTGTTGCCGACGTGCACAACAGCGACGAACCAACGCCTAAGCAGTATCAGGAAGGTCAGAACTGAAGGTCTAGCGTGTGCGAAAAATAAGAGACGGATACACGCTGAGCCCCGGCACGCAGGTATCGTAGCCCTGTAGTCCGGGTCAGGCAGAGCCCCGTATACCGGTGTCAAAGCCCGGTTTGGTGGAAGTGCGGTAGATGAGCCCGTCTACAGGACACTTGGCAGTCAACAAAGGGTAGTTGAGCCCCTCGGGTAGTTTAGCCCCGGCGACGGAGTGGCCTGATCCACCGTAGGATAGAGGGGAAAGATCGCTAGACCTGACGTTCGCACTTGCACGGCCACGCGGAGATTGTACGCCAACTGTTGTGTATATTCGATATTAGGTTAGTGCGTGTGCAGCAGTTGGTGGACATTGCCACCGGGTACCTGTCCTCAAGCTAAGTACAGGCCTGGCACGGTACGGAGTGAAACGCTCAACGGATTACTGCTTTTGCGAAGGGGAGCTTTACTTGGTGGTCATACAGGGGCCTACCAACCGGGAGACACACGCCGAGGTTTAAGTTCTCCACGAGGCTTGGCCCCCAGAGGCACGAACTGAGTAGCAGCGTACGCCGACGAGCACAGAGAAAACGACCAACAGAAGATAACGGGCTTGAAGAAGCAACCAGAAAGAAGATGGTTATGACGAGAGCTGGTACACCGACGAACCCGTCGGCCAGCGTGAGGAATAGTCCACGAGCAACGCACCAACAGAAGCGGCATAGAAGAACGAGAACACGGCTCCGTTTGAGCAATGACACGGGAGGCACGGATGAGGTCGAAGTCAGCAGCTCCGTCGCAGTCCGAACGGCTGGAGCGGACGACCCCGATGACGCCCCGGACAACAACTGGGTCCATGAACTTGGCGACGGACGAGACGCCCGTGGTGGCCAACGAGAAGAGCGCGACGATGCGGGTCGAGATGGAAACGCAAGGGGTAGAGATGATCGAGATGATGAAGATAGCCAGAGCGGACGCGGAAGCCACGGTGGCAGGCCAGCGGCAGCACGAAGAGTAACACGACCAAGTATCCCCACCGAATCTGGGCAGTGTCGTGAGCGTACGGATGTCAACCAAGATGACAATTTGGAGTCGATGGACTCGTGGGAGGCATTGACACCGGGACAACAGCGTTCCATGATGAGAAGGTTTCTCCTTCAGCCACCGGCAGCAAGTACTCCGGTTGGGACGCCATGCCAACACCGCCGCCCGTGGTGGTTCAGGCGCGCAACAGCAAGGTGAAGAAGCTTGACATAGAGGACTTCGAGGGTCTTCTGGGTGATTCAATTGAGGCCTGGTTGTCGACGGTCCGCCAAGCGGTACAACGGCAAGAGGTACTGGGAGGAGACACGTGGACGTCCGCTGAACTATACTTTGGGGCGAGAGCGCACCTAAAAGGGAATGCGAATAAGTGGTTAGTGGTGATGAACGAAGGCATGAGTGAAGAGGATTATACGTTCGAATACCTGACGAGCAAGTTGCGTAAGAAGTACGGCCGCCGCGAGAACGCGTGGAAGATTCAAAAACGACTTAGCCAGCGGAAGCAGCAACCTGGAGAACGGCTCGATATTTTTGTTAATAGTCTGACCAACATTGGATTCGGTAAGCGGGTAGCAATGGAGTCGTACCTGGAAGCCTTCTACGACGGCATGAACAACCAAGATGCCGCCGCGCACGTATGCACTATGGGACCAACGACACTCAGCGAAGCTCTTGAGTACGCAGTGAGCGCGTACGGCGAGTACGGCGCCGGCAGGAAAGTGACGTGTTGGCAAGGAGCCCAACGACGATACCACGTAGACAGTGACGATGAAGAGAAGCCCAGTGCAGCGCCTACCAAGAAGAGCGAGAGTAAAACGGGAATGAGCCCCACGATCAACTGGGAGCAGTTAGGGTTAGGATTTGGCGGCCGCGACACGGCACCAAAGTACGATGACTCGGGGAAGCCGATTAGCGGATTGGCTGGCAGTACAGCTGGCAGGGATAGCAGTCTCCCATTGGCCGCCCTGCAAGCGATAGCTGTGGCAGCTGGGATAGGGCAGGCGACAGCCGCTCGGGCGTTGACCACACGCTCAGAGTCCAGCAAACCCAAGACGGCCAAGACACTCGAGGTGGAGGCGGAGTCTAGAGTTGCGGAGCGCCCACCAGCAGATCAACCGGGGCAGCAGTACCAACGACGGTATGACGGCGGTTACGGAGGTGGTGGCCGTGGCGCAGATGACTTCGGTGGACGAGGACGTGGTGGATATGGGCGCGGAGGCGGTCGAAGCCACTACGGCGACATGAGCAGCTACAGACCGCAGCCGGACAGTCAAGCCACACTACAGCGTAAGGCAGAGACGACGTGTCATCACTGCAGGCAGCCTGGCCACTGGTGGCGCGAGTGCCAGGCGCGAATTAGCGGTCAACCGGCAGTTCCCGCACCAGTTCAGCCGCAGGTGCCGCCACAGCCAGCCCCACAGCAAACGCGGCAGCCGGAGAATGGCTCGAACGCCCCCACCCAGAGCGTGACGAAGGCGGCGGGAAACGGGCCGGGGTAGTAGAGGAGGAGGCTCTGCTGCCCGGAAAAGGGGGAATTCTCCTCAGAACGGCCGTGTGTGGATCCTCACGTGCACAGTTTGGGCAAAGCAAGAAAGAAGGGAAGTCAGAGCGCGCAAACAGATGATGTGTGGACGGTTTGTCGAGAAGGTGGCGAAACCAAGGTGAAGAGCAGCGGCGTGAACATCGCCCGTGACGAGACCAAGGGGAAGAGCGGCAGCACAGACGCCGTGGGTGATGAGATCGAGAGGAAGAAGGACGACGTGGGCCAGCACCGGAACCAAGTGCTGGGTAAACGGCGACGCGAAAAGCAAGAGAAGAGAGCTACGGATCCGACACCGGTCCGAAGAGCAAGAAGGGACGACGACCCGAGGCAGCAAGCTGGTGACTAAGGACTGGCGGCGAGACCAGTCAGTGGCGCCAGTGAGGTAGCGACAGCATTGCCAGAGGAAAGCGGGACCAGAGTCGACACCGCGGCAAGCGAACATCGTGTACTGGGAGCCGAAGAGAGTGGTAAAGAACACAAGACCAGCGTCTTGGTCACACCAATAGCACAGGGAAACGACTCGCCGAACGACGCTACAGTGCGCGCAGCTCCAGCCGAGACAGTAACAGAGCGAGTACCGTCGAAGAGCGTGCAGCAGCTGCCGCGGTTAGTAAGCGGTGGACGGATCCGTGCCCAACGCCGACGACAACGACGCGCAGAAGGCGCCCTAGCGACAATGAATGATTTACTGGCAATAGCGTTTCGGCAGCAACAGCACGAGAGGGCCAAGGTCCTGAGAGCGATGGTGCGGCGCGTCATCACCGAGGTGGGGGACGTCGCTGCTGATGCACCGCGGAAGAAGAGACAGCAGGTGGTGCGAAAGGTGGTGACCGCCCTGCGAACGAGCGAGCGGAAACACCCGAAGTTGCAGTCGTCGAGGCCGCCACCGATGTCAGTAGTGGCCAAGACGAAGGAGGAATGGACATCAGAACCAATCACCAAGAAAGAGTGGCAGAGATTGCAGCGCGTGTACGAACGAGATGTGCCCAGTACGCTGGAAGAACGGGATCGTTGGCGGAGATGAGAGCCGTGCGTAGAACAGCGGAGAAAGAAGCGAAGAAGTTCAGAGTGCAACGACGACATTATCGACTCCAGCAGAAGCGGTTGTTGCATGATGCTGCGGCAACTGCGACAGCAGCAAAGAAGAAGGCTCGGGCGCGGAAAGATAAGGTGAAGATGCGCGCCGGGTATGACTATGTGATGCATGGCAGTTACGGCAACGTACAAGTGATCGATGACAGGGAAGGCAAGCCCTTGCGGAAAGCTCAGCTGAGAGTGACAGGAAGCAGCGGGATAACGAGCCTGCCTACAGCACTGTTAGCAGTGGCTAAGAACCGTACGTTGGAGGTGCGATTGGACACGGGTGCCCAATTTAGCATAGCAGGCGACGAGTTGAGGAAGTACGGCCGGTGTCTCACTCGGTCGGCACCAGTGGACATTGTAGAGGGATTCGGAGGCGGGCAAGCCAGAGTCCTGGGAGTGTGGCAGTTCGTCGGCACGACGATCTACCAGCAACGAGTGACGGTCAATGCCCTGTTAGTGGAAGGGCAAGGGAGCGAGCTGTTAATAGGCGAGGATTGGATGACTGAGCGCCACGTGAAGCTTGACTTTGGCAAGAGAGAACTCAAGTTTCACAACGACCACGACGAGGGGATAATCGTGCCGTTCAAATGCCACGGCGTGACCCCGCTACTGGAAGCACCTGGCGAGTGGGCAGCAACTGTCCGACTGACTAAGACAGTGAAGTTGGTGACGAATGTGAGAAGCATCGAGCACATGGCAGTGAACGCACCAGAAGGAACCACGGGGCTATTCTTACCGAAACCAGCGACGAAGCGACATTTACTCGTGGCGCCCACGGTAGATACGGTCCGAGATGGCATGATCCGAGTGGCAGTACTGAACGTGCAAGGTCGCAGAGAGAAGCTGCCAGCTCGTGAAGTGCTGGGCCCATAGGTGCCCACAGACGAGACTATGACATTGTTAGTGATGAATAGAGAGTTAGAGAGAGCACGCGTGGCTGAGTGGGTCAGGAACCTGAAGAAGGAAGACAGAAAACCGCTCTCCAACGAGGACAGCTTGGATACCGGCGAGATGGAGCCTGCCGATCGAGACCTAATGATTGCGCTACTGCGTCAGCACGCAGACATCATAGAGAAAAAAGAGGGGTGCCCACCACTAGCCAAGGCACCGGTGGAACACCACATTAACACGGGAGATGCTGCACCCATCATGTTGCGTCGTCGCCGGCATGCAGTGACAGAGAATGAGATTATCGACAACAACGTGGATGACATGCTAAAGGATGGAGTAATCGAAGAAGGCTCTGGTGCCTGGGGTTTTCCTGTAGTGTTAGTAAAGAAGAAGGATGGAACCGTGCGGTTCTGCGTCGACTACCGAGCTTTGAATGCAGTCACGACGAAGGACGTCTATCTATTGCTGAGAGTGGAAGAAACACTAGAAGCATAATTTGACTCGAGGCGGTTCACAAGTCTGGACCTGCACGCCGGCTACTGGCAGTTGGCCGTGGCACAGGAAGATCGGCCCAAGACAGCCTTCACGACGAGGAGAGGGTTGTTCCGGTTTTGTCGTATGCCATTCGGGCTATGTAATGCACCGAGCACATTTCAACGGCTGATGGACTGCGTGCTTCGTGGATTGACATGGGTTTGTTGTCTAGTGTATTTGGATGATGTAATCATCTTCTCGAAGGGATCAGTGGCACGGCATGTGGTAGAACTTGCTGTGGTGCTAGAGCGACTATCGGCCGCTGGACTGAGCCTGAAGGCGTCCAAGTGCTCGTTCGCCGCAAAGAAAATGGAGTATCGGGGGCATAACCTGACACCTGAAGGCATTCAGCCTACAGATAGATTGGTGAAAGCAGTAGTTGATTTCCCACGACCGACTGACACCGCAGAGGTGAGAAGATCCGTGGCGCTAGCAGGGTACTATAGGAGGTTCATGCCCTCCTTCGGAGCCCGCATGTCGCCGCTGACTAAATTGCTGAGAAAACCAAGTGAGTGGCAGTGGGGTAACGAACAAGAAGAAGCATTCCGATGGGCCAAAGCCGGGCTGAGCAGAAAACCGGTGCTGATCTACCCGGGCTACCGACTTCCCTTTAAACTCACTACAGATGCATCCAAGGCTGGGCTAGGAGCAGTCCTATCACAAGATCAGGGCCATGGCGATCAGCCGGTCGCCTATGCCTCAAAGTAGTTAGAATGCCTAGCCGTTGTCTGGGTGGTGCGGCTATTTCTCCCAAATCTGTATGGCCGGAGGTTCGTTATCGTGACCGACCACGTGGCGCTGAAGTGGTTGATGACGACCAAGGAACCCGCTGGCCGATTGCACCGTTGGGCACTTACCTTGCAAGAGTTTGACTTTGAAGTAGTTTATCGACCAGGGCGTGAAAATTCAGTAGCAGACGCGCTGTCTCGAGGCCCCATCGGAGAAAATGTCAGTGAGGAGACAGAACGAAAGACGGAGGAAGATGAACCGAGCATTAGAGCAGAGAACGAGTCAGCGACCATGGGCCGGACGGAGCCGTCGGGTCCACAGCGACGCACGATGGCAAGAATGGACGCGGCAGTAGCCATGCAGACGCCAAGAGGATGGTGTGCTGTGGCAGCAGTGCGAGCAGCCACTGGAAGCGTTGGAAAATGTGAACATGGAGAACGCAGTCAGCCGAAGATACAGAGGCAAGAGATAAAGCCAACTGAGCGACTCCACGTATTGGAGGACGAAATAGATCTCGCCGCAGATGATGTGGTCCGGGCAGTGACTGTGCGACGAGTGGAAGCAGGTGAGCTAGGGATCGTGCAGTTCACGGATGAGGACATTAGACGAGAACAAGATAAGTCAGTGATGGTGCAAACCCTGAAACAGAAAGGAGCGTACCGTGGACAGAGTGTAATCACAGCCGAGGACGGGCTGGTGCATGTGGAGATCGACGGTGGAGGAAGCAGAGTGATCTTACCGGCCGTGTATTGGGCCCTGGCTTTCAAGGAAGCGCATGATAGTATCTGGGCAGGACACTTGCGTGGGAACC
This sequence comes from Phytophthora fragariaefolia, assembly GCA_030267785.1. NCBI lineage: Eukaryota > Oomycota > Peronosporomycetes > Peronosporales > Peronosporaceae > Phytophthora > Phytophthora fragariaefolia. The sequence continues at coordinate 6,819 of BSXT01018959.1, forward strand.
GACGTTCGAACGATTGAAGAGGCTCTATTGGTGGCCTCACATGAGGGAGGCCGTACACAACTGGGTATCTGCATGCCAGGATTGTGGATCACGCAAAGCAAGGCCGAAGGCAGTCGTACCACCGCTAAGAAGAGTCAAGACGGGAGATGTGTGCGATCGCTGGGCCATCGACGTGGCAGGGCCGCTGCCCGAGACGATTCACGGCAACCGCTACGTGATCGCTGCAGTTGAGTACACTACGAGGTATGTCGTGGCAGAGGCGGTACCGGAGCATACTGCCAAGGCAATAGCGAAGTTTTTGATGAACCGTGTCGTGTTGGTGTATGGTCCTATGAGAGAGATCATGATGGACGGAGCCAGGGAGTTCGGTAGCAAGGTCACCACTGAGTTGCTGGCACTGATGCAGGTGAAGCAGGCGACACCGGTCCCCTACCGACCGAACCTGTTGGGACTAGTGGAACGCTTCCACCGTACTTGGAAAAATATAGTGAGATTATACGTGGATGAGGAGCAGACGGACTGGGACGACTTTGTACCGAGTGCGCTGTACGCGTACAACTCGTCGACACACGCGACGCATGGCTTTCAGCCCAATGAGTTGATGATGGGCCGCAAATTGAGGACACCCGCGGAATGGCTGCGGCGCAGTCGCCTGACGTATCCGAATGGTACGTTGGCAGAGTATCACGAGGTGTTGATCCGAGACTTGAAGACAGCGAGAGATCTAGCTGCCGTGGCGTTACAGAAGGAACAGGCAAGACAGGCTATCTACTACAACAGGCGTAACGAGCGCCACCGAGTTGACTTCCATGAGGGACAGTTAGTGTGGGTCTACCGGCCCGCAAGAGGACCGGGCATCACCAAGTTTGGGCATCGTTGGCGTGGTCCAGCGCAGATAGTGGAAGCAGCAGGGTATGACAACTTCAAAGTCAAGATGTTGGAGTCGGAGCACGAGCTAGTAGTGCACTGCTCGTTCCTCCTGCCGTTCTACTACCCGATGAATCTGTTGGACCAAATGGCTAAAGACATGGCGCTAGACCTGCGCGAGGAAGCGATTGCCGCCGCCGATATCGAGGAAGATGACTCCCCGAATGCTGAGCAAGAGGGCCTGGAGCCATTGAGCGAGGAGCAAGCAAGTAGCGAGCCACAAATTATAGAGAATGCACCACCGGGAGCTGATACGGGGACGAGTGGCGAAGCACCGGCAGCAGCCCCGGATGACGACCGTAGCGAGCGGGAAGCGCACGAAGGTGATGAGCGGTCACCCCTACGAACCACCGCAATGGAGAGCACAGCAGTTAGTACAACAAGAGCCGCTGGAAAGAGAAGGAAGCAAGCCACACCGCGCAAAGTTCCCGATCCAAGAGCAACTGCCCCACTACGAGTAGGACAGCGTAAAAGAATAATCTGTGAAATTCATAATTTTTTTTAGGAATTTCAGAATAATCTTTGAATTTCAGAATAATTTGTGAATTTTAGAATAATCTGTGAAATTCAGAATAATCTGTGAAATTCAGAATGATCTGTGAAATTCATAAAAATATTACTAATTTCAGAATAATCTGGGAAATTCAGAATTTATTGGAAATTTCAGAATTTCAACAACTCGCCGACTTCAGTCTTAAGCTTTGACATTTTAGTTTTAACGAATTCATTACTGCTCAGCCACTCGAGGTAACTAGTGTCAATTGCATGGATCTGTTTAATAGTTTTGAGCTTGTATTTACCCCAAGTCATGAGGAATGATCCATCGTCATTGCCGAACTTACGAGCTAGAAACTTACCAATATCACTCTCGCCATCAACGAGACCTTTTTGATTCAATAACCAGCGACAGTATCCAGGATCAGTCTTGTATACCTCATGAATTATCTTAGATTTATGCTTGCCAAAAGTTAATGTAGTCATTGCTATCTATATATCTATATATAGCCACAACACTTTGTTGAAAAAATATTAATTATAATGCTGTTTTTTTAAAAATAAATTCTAATCAACGAGAGGCGCTTACTCTGCCCTATAAACTTCTCCTGTGGTGCGGTCAAGCTCTAGTAAGCGCTCATATACAACGAGTACTAGGAGATTGGTTCCCTGTGTAGCGATGTTAGTGCCGCTGATCTTGATGGATTGAGGTACATCAGCCTCGCTAATACGCGAGCAATCTGCCACTAGGATACGCTGAGCGGTCTGCCACTTATCCATGTCAATCAAACCGTTGCTAATCTCTCTCGAGAGATCACCATTAACCGCACTGAGTTTCGAGAACTCATCCAGGAAAGTCATCCAATCGTACGAGTGTACGTCCTGGAATACATTCTTGTTGCCAACCTGAACTTGGAAATCGCGGATAGACGAGCCGGGCTGAAAAGTCCAAGGAGCCGAATCAAACGGGGAAGCATACTGAGGCGTCGTGATAGCTGTCGCGTAATTGTCAGTCTTGGTATTAGCAAACGGAATGACGCATACGTATTTGACATTCTTGTGAGAACTAGCAACCGGGATTGAGAAGTTCTTGTTGCTGGTGATAGCACCAATACCAGCTTGGTCCTCGAACATCTGCGAGTAGCAATCGAGATACTTGATGGTCTTCATCGGCTTGCTTACGATCGAGGTAGGATTAGCGATATCGTAAAACGGGAGGTTCAGGCGAGACTGAGTAAATGGGAAGTAATTGCCAGACGTAGCGATAGTCGTAATCGAATTGTGAATAGGACCCCAAGCTACGCGAAGCTTGTTGCTACATCCAGCAGTACCAATAACAGAATTCATGGTATCAGTAGTAGCGCTATACGAACTGGCAATCATCACTGGGCAAATCGAACCAGCTACCAGTGGCGTCAAGCTCAGACTCATCGTACGAGCAGTGGTAGTGGCGCTTGGGACGAGAGTTAAATCGCTGTATCCAGTCTGTACCTTTAGCTCGAGCTTGAGCTGCGGGTTGGCTACGAGATCGATCTCATTGAAAATCGGGTGTAGATCGACCAAACAAATCTTTAGCATATAGAACCATTCGCCGAGGGTAGAACCCTGAGTGAGCGAAGTGCCCTTTTTAAAGCCGCCAGTACCACGCATCTGTGCGATAGCTTGCGACGTGGTCTTGTTCAGAGATGGCCAGCCGTACGAGTTGTTAAGACCAGCTACCTCAGGCGGATTGTTGAGCACACGACGTAGAAAGCCGGTATTTGAGCGCGTAGGTTCGATACCTCCAGGGGTTAAAGCGAGTGAACTATTGCCCGCAAGAGAATTATTGGAGTATCCATCACCGTTCGCATTGGAGGTGGTAGCGTGTTTAATCGACTCCCAGTCGTCTGGGAATAGAAACATATCTGTGCCATGCTTTTCTACCTCGGCTGTGGTAAGCTCGGTCATAGCGCGAACATTCGACCAAATCTGCTTAAACTCAGAAGGGCTAATAATGCTCTTGCCGTTCAGATATACCTTGACTTCATCGATAACCGATGCAATGTTGCACTTCATACCTAGGGCGTAGCGAGTAGGATAGTCTTCGGCGCTTAGAGCGGTATCAGCTGTATTCTTCATAGATACGACATACGGAAGACGATGTACGCATCCTTGAGCGAAGCATAGCCCTGGGAGCCATTCAGAGCAGACGCACAGTCGAACGATACAATACCGCTTGAGTACGAGCCGCTCTGGTCATCATTGACGACGGCGACGCTCTTACCGCGAGATACCTTCACCGAAGTATCCGGTTTAAGACGAGATTGGAGTAGAAATTGGTCAGCTAGTTGTGTGCTATCAGACATATTTGCGTTTATGTCTAATTAGATATAAGCCTGACGAAAAATTAATTAAATGTCTCGATTCGTCAAACCGATTACTTCTGATCACGATCTGATTGAACTTGCAAAGCATTTGGATGTCCATCTCGATAACATTCTGACTCACCCTGAAATCAAAGGGCCTCTACCGGATCGAGGAACGTATATCATTCTATTAAGAAATGATGGAGGAGAAGGGCACTGGGTAGCGCTCCATGATGGATCCTACTGGGACCCCATGGGGGTTGGTCCTCCAAGAGTACTCGTCAAGGTCAAATACAACGAGAAACAATACCAATCGACATACAGCGAATACTGTGGACCATGGTGCATGCTCTGGGTTTACACGCAACAGCATAATCGTAGTGATCTACTCCAAAATTTCAATGACTTAGATCTTGATGCTATATAATTTAATTTCATAAAATTATCATCAATACTGATATATCAGACACGTACAAGGACATCAAGGTTTCGAGCGATATCCCTGCTACCAAGCTCAAGCGAGCTGTGAAGACAGGCATTGTCAGCCTGACTAAGGAGCAACTCCATGGATCTGGCGCTACGCTATGCGTACACCCCGAGACGGCAATGAAGATTCAAAAAGCCAAGTGTGCTGATCGTGGTGTGCGTCTATTGATCACACCTCACGAGATCGAGTACCTAATGGTAGCCCTTAGCGGTGGTGGTATGCATGGAGCTTCGATCTGGTCTAAGATCTGGAGCGGCCTCAAATCTGGGTTTAAATATGCGAAGGATACTGGCATTCTCCGCAAACTCGCCGATGCTGCTGTTGCTCCTGCCTCAGCATACCCAGGCAATCCAGGTGCCGTCATGGCCGCAAGGCAGGGGTTGAAAAGCCTGACAGGTATCGGTATCGAAGAAGAAGGCGGGAAATTGACTCTAGCGGATGTAAAAACGGCTGGTAGCAAGGCTCTGGCCTACGCTAAACGCAAAGATTAATCACGGATGCTGTAGATCTTGTTGAGAAAAAGCTCATCGAGAAGGCGGAACGTCCAGAGCATGTAGATCTGATCAAGCAAGTCCGCAAGTGTGTTCGAGCCAAGTTCGGTATTGGAATCGGTCAGAAATTTTTTTTAGTCAAGGGTAGCGCCGAAGCAAAGGCGCCCATGGCTGCTCTGCGTGCTATGCGCAAAAGCGGAGCTAGCTTTAGATTGGTTTAACCTAGAATCTATCTACTTTTTTTGTCGGAAGATGAGACTAATGAGTAGATTGGGATCTCTGAACCTAACGAATCGCTCCAACTGATCGACAATCGTGATCGTAATAGTGGCATATGATCCATCATTGACATGCATCCAGCTGAACTCATTCGGCTGGTATGCGATGAGCTGACCTGCTTCCGTTCCCTGGCTCTTAAATACGGTCAATATATCAGGATGTCCAGTAAAAGAGTTATTAATGAGACTGCAACGGACTACATAAGCGCTAACCGGATTAACCTGCGGCGATAGATCACTTAGAAATGAAGCAGCTACCGTCGAAGATGAGCTTGGGTATTGACCTGAGCTATATCCGATCACCTCTCCGAACTTGCTGTTATCAATAATCAGACGTGGAACTCGAGCTGTAGTTGGGAGCCCACTGCCACCAGAGCTATAAACTCCTGATGGCGGCGCGGTATAAGATCCAATCGAAGTTGGGGTTGGATTCACATCGACTTGAGCTGCATAATATGTTGCATTTTCGATCAGCTGAATATAGAATACATTATTACCAGCGCTATCGATCAGATACGCCCCAGCGTTAATGATCGCGGTTTGAATCATACGATTAATATCAGTATAGCGGTAGATACCATCTTTTAAAGTAATGCTAATCACAAGAACTGTAGCCGAGGTAGGAATCTCTACCTTGAATGAATTATTGCCATATGCTACTGAATCAATGTTAAATTGGGAATTGTACATGCTGATTGACTGTACGGCTACCTCAACGCCTTTAAACGTCGCTGAAGCGGGAAATGAGTATTTATACTGATTGTTAAATCCATTTGGGACGAGATCTTTGGAGCTAATGGAAACGATTGAACTCATACTTCTTCAGAATCTGTGATATATTCATACCTAGATTGTTTGATAGGCTTGTCGAAATTATATCGCATCTCACCCTTGACTGAGTCTAAAAATAGGCACTGGCCTTTGTGGGATGTGGCTTGATCGTATGCTCTAATCAGTCCATCTTCGGTAGTATTCGGGATATTAAAATCTTTAAGGAGCATCTTTAAATCACGCTTCGAGTTGGCGTTTAGGATGGCTACGTACTCCGAATTCAAGCGAATCATCTTAGGGCATGCAAAGTAGCTATGAACGAGACATATTGTGCTTAGCTTGAGGTGTCTACCACGAGTGAAGTAGTGAGAGAAGACTCGCTCCATAAGTAGCTTATCGTTGCTATAATCGTCTATGATGACGAGCTCTACTCCATTGCCTTTGGACTTTCTGATGCTATCAACCGATGGAGGCGATTCAGGATCATGAATCGTGATGAAACCATTCAACTTATCCTGGAGAAATCGATATAGCTCTTGATCGGGATTCCGTGCGATAATATGAAGATGGCTGAAGCTATTTGGACTGTGTTTTAGTATATACATGCAAAGGTTGTTCTTGCCGGAGAATGATGGTCCGAGAATGAGCATTCGAAATAATTTCTTGATCCCAAGCTGTTTGATATCACCGGCTGAAGCGGTTTTATACTGAGCCGGGAGACCTGCGCCATAATCGGGGATCGAACTCATGTTTTATCGTTGGTATATTATAGCGACTCAAATAAAAATGGGCTTCACATATGCTCCTGTCATTCATGATTCTGAACTCTACAATCCGCTATTCTACTCATACTTGGGGTCTGATGGATCGGTTACGTATGCATACGCGCAAACACTGTTTCTCAGCCGAAACAACTACAGACTGAGCTACCTCTCAGGAAGCACCCTGGGGATAGCATCAGAAGGTTTAGCTCTTGTCCCGGGGTCAGGTGGTAATATCAGCGGTATTGGAGCACTTGGCTGTAGCAGTCTAATGGTCGGTGGTTCATCTGTCGTCGCACCTCCTTCGTATGTCATTGGCATCATCGAGGGCGCAGCTGCGGCATCAAAGGCTTTAGTACTTAATTCAACGCTTGACGTATCAGGAATTAACGCTCTATCAGCAACAAGCCTCTCTGGCACACTACAGACCGCCTCTCAGCCGAATATTATTTCGCTTGGAACGCTGACGCCTATTACTACGAGCGGCGCTCTGGCCATGTCGGGTGTCTCAATATCGAGCTCTGAGATTTCTGTCCTGGACGGAGTTTCTCCAGGTACGGCTGCGCCATCAAAAGCTTTAGTTCTCAACAGTAGCTCAAACATCTCTGGTATTGCATCTCTGTCGGCTACGAGCCTTACGGGTACGCTACAAACCGCGGCTCAGCCTTAATATCACGAGCGTAGGAACGCTGGCGTCTCTAACGCTTAGTGGTGGCATCTCAGGAGTGACAACCATTTCAGCATCCGGTACTATCAATCTCAGCGGAATTGTCAATTGCAATAACTCAGCCTACGCAGCATCTCCGCTTTCGGGCTCTCTCGTCGTGTCGGGAGGCAAGGGGATCCAAAAAAATATCGCAATCGGGGGAATCGCTTCCTCCTCCAGCCAATGGGCTTTGCTTGGCATTCAATATCAGTCTAGGGCTACTACATACACCGATACAAGCACAGCGGGCTGTTCTACAGTTGCCAGCTCCGTCATATCATCGTACGCTCAGCCAGCGATTGCATCGACTAATTCAATCACTATTAGTCGAGCGGCGACGGTTTATATAGAGAACAGTGTAGCTAGTTCTACGAATACGACTATTACCAATGCGTATAGGCTCTGGATTGCAAACGGAAAAGTATTACTCGGAGATACTTCAGTCAGTAGTTCAACAACTACAGGAGCATTGGTGGTCAGCGGAGGGCTTGGCGTTGGCGGCCAACTGAGCGCATCTACCATAGCTGGTACGATCCAGACAGCGGCTCAGCCTAATATCACAAGCATCGGTACGCTAAGCAGCCTTACAGTGTCAGGAGGTCTGAGTGCATCAACATTAACCGGAACACTTCAGACCGCCTCTCAGCCCAACATAACTTCTGTTGGGGCGCTAACTAGCCTTACAGTGGCTGGAGGCCTGAGTGCATCAACATTAGCCGGAACGCTTCAGACGGCTGCTCAGCCAAACATCACCTTGATAGGTACTTTGACCGCTCGGACAGTGAGCGGATCTATCGACGGTACATTATCAACGGCAGCTCAGCCGAATATCACATCGGTAGGTACCCTGACCTCCCTATCCGTTAGTGGTTCTATCTCTGGAACGCTAAGTTCAGCGGCGCAACCCAATATTACGTCGGTAGATACTCTATCTTCTCTGTCAGTTAGCGGATCACTAACGGGAACGCTAAGTACAGCAGCTCAGCCTAATATCACATCGGTAGGCACTCTATCATCGCTTAGTGTATCTGGTGTCTCTTCAATAACAAATACAACATATGCTACATCCCCGTCGAATGGAGCTCTGGTCGTATCTGGTGGAATTGGAATCGGTAAAAATTTATATATCGGATCTAGCCAAACGATTACTTCATGGGCTACTACAGGACCCCAAATAGCAACAATCACGGCCACATATACAAACTCCTCAACAGCTTCAGGGGGGACGGCCGCAACAGCTGTAATGAACAGCTTTGCTCAATGCACGCTAGCGGCTACTAACACTGGGGTGATAACAACGAGAGCTGCAACGGTTTATATATCGGGAGCTCCAATAGCAGGGTCTAATATGTCTATAACAAATCCATACGCTATGTTAGTTGCATCTGGAAGAGTATTGCTCGATGGAGCTGTCAGTGCTACATCGCTTACATCTGGTACATTGCAAGTCAGTGGAGGTATGAGCGTCGGAGAGAACCTCTACTGTAGCTACATGAATACCAGCACTGGTATCTGTATTCATGAAACAGCAGCAAAGCAAACCTCTTGGCTAACAACGACTGGATCTCTAACGAATTGGCTAGATGGCTCGTACAGTATATTGCAAGATTGGTATGGAGGCAATGTCACTCCGATAAGAGCGGTTTTGGAGGTCAATAATGGAAGTTCCGCTACATCGACGAATGCAGGCTTCTTTGGCTCAAGTACTGATAATGACCTCAAGCTAGGAACGAACAACGCTACCCGAATGACTATCCTTGGCGGCGCCAATGCTGGTAGAGTTGGGATAGGTAGTACCTCTCCCGCGCATGGTCTCCATAACACTCTGACGGTCTCTACAACTCTTGACGCTGCTGGAACAGGCGTAGCATATTTTCTCAAATCAGGAGGATTGATGAGTACTCTCGGTCCTCTTAGTGCGATTCCAGTCGGGATAGGTACGCTTGGAGCAATTCTAGCCACCTGCGGCTGTTATACGACTTCGGATGCACGGCTAAACAAAGATTGGACTGAGCTTAATGATGATGTATGCGATGCAATGCTGAAGGTCGAGCCGCTGTTATTCAGGTACAAAAGCGACGATGATACTATTCCGCTTCAAATTGGCTACAAAGCTCAAGCTCTCCTTAGAGCCAATCTACCTCATTGTATCAATTTTACACCCAACGCTTAAATGCATGTCGAAGACCCAGAGGTGGACACAGAGGGGATTCAGTATAGCGTTGATTACAGTAAGATGGTCTGCTTGCTTCATAGGCTCGTGCTTCGCCAACAGAGGGAAATTAATGATCTGAAATCACTTATCTATGGGTGATCAAAAAAGACACTCTAGCTTAGAGTCTATAGCTTAAACATTTTGACTCTTCGCTCTTTGGGCTCGTTAGCCCATACCGTAGCGCCTGCTTTTTTGCCATGGATCCAATCAGGAGAAGGATTCTGCTTGGTCTTTCGTACAATAGGGTCATTTACAGTCAGCTCTGAAAGAATTGTTTTAGCTCTGCAATATTGGTATTTGCTTGGTTTGCATAGCTATAACCAGGCTTGAATAGTTTTGGATTAATTACAATCATGCTTATACTAGAGCACCAATAATACTCCGAAATTCTTTATTCGAGAGGATCTTCTGCTCAAACATATCTGCCGCTAGACGATAAAGCTCCCTTAACATATCTGGGTTGTTATTCCCGAGAGAGATCTCTCCTCTTAGCTTATCAAACTCGGCTTTCAATGTCAAGCGAGGATCCTCTATCGGCGTTTGTAGTGTGTGCTCAACATGAGTTTTTCTAACCATCTCGTAAAAGACTCGTTGATCCTCGATCGATAAATCACGATAAGCTTGCTGACTTATGTTATCATTGTACAGGAGATCTTTTACCATAGCGGTAAGCTCATCGCTCATAGAGCGGATCGGTCCTACGCTCGTTCGGTTCGGGAACACCAGCTTAAGGCGGTTGTTGTTTAGGTCAGCCTTGCGAATGAATGTAGTACCACTACGTTTGTACCTGAGATCGGATGCTGAACCCGATCCTTCGATGTCTGCTAGATTATACGTTCTTGCCTTCCTCCGCGGAGCAACCCCTCCTCCTCGTAATCCTCTACCCGTGAGACCCTTGCCAGCCGGTGGCTTGAATACGAAATCCTTCTTAGCAGGCGAAATTCTATTTGAAGAATTTTTATCTCTCTGATCTGGAGTTTCAAATGAACTTGGAGGTAGCTTACTCAAATCCTCTTGCTCCTGAGCCTGGATAGGATCAACTACCCTGAGCACATCGTAGATGGTCTTGAGTCTAAGTGCATATAAATTTTGCTTTTCGGCATTTGTCTCTCTTCCGATTTGGTGATTTAGAGCGCGTGCTCCGTTGCCAACCTCGCTAATAACATAGTTAAAAGTCCAGCTCCAATCAATTTGCTTGGACGCTTGCGTTTGCTTTTTCATCTCTGATCCTGAGTTGTTGAATATTCTCATCCCCGGTCCGAGGTATGCCTTGATAGATTGAGTGACATTACGATTGCGTCGTACATATGGCCGGAGCTTCAGTTCGTCGAGGCCATCGATGTTGTCATACATATATTGTACCTTATCCTTATCGCCCATAGTTAGATTGATGCATTTTTTATTAACGCGAGTGTCGAGTGAAATAGTCGAGTCATCAAGCGCTCTCTTTTTAGAATCATCATTCAGCTCTTCAGGATCATATCCACGTGATTTTAGCCAGCTGTAGAACTGAAGTGTCTCATCTTGCGTCATATCCTCCATTTTATAGTCAACTATTGCTTTTGACTCAATGTCATCGTCAGCCTCCAACGAACGAACTAGCGTGAGCAAGCATTGGGTCAAGTGACTTTGTGGTTGCTTGCCATCTCAAAAACAATGCTTTGAGATCCTGTTTGTTTCTTATATCGTCAATAACAAGACCTCGTTGTTTGGTTGATGAATTTTATTCCAAATGGCTTTGCGCGTTAGGTCCCAATCAACCTGTCGCATGATGGCGTTGTTCGCATTGACGCGATCACCATTAGGCTTTAGGTTTGGTCCAGCGTATAGCTATGTTCCTGGATTTTACCATCCTTGACAAAAACCGGCCTAAACGTGTAATTACTCAGATACGGATTGTGTTTAAACGTGATGATAATATCATCCCGAGTAAGATTTGATCTATCTACTGGCTCAGGCTTCTCGCTTTTGATCGTGATACCTCCTCCATGGGTTTCTCCTCAAGCATTGGGAAATCTCCTGTAGCCTCGTATGGATCATATACGCTTGAAAAAACGCTAGATGGCTGAGCGTCCTTGTCCTCAACAACCATCAGATGAGCATTCGAGCTGGCCATTTTCTCGTAGATATCACCTACCGCCGTTGCGCTATGAGAATTTGACTTCATCGCGGCCGCATCTTTGAGCTTGTTTTGCTCAGAGTCCGTTGCCCAGATTGCATTGGCATAAGCCTCTCTTTTCATTGCCTCCAATCGCTGATCGCGCGCGATGCGCGCCAACAGTGCCTGATGCTTAGATTCGCGGTCTTGCTTGCTGGTAAAACTCGGATACATTGTTTTATATCAATACACGATAAAAAATAATAATTTGTAAATAGCATTATTATTATCGATAAAAACTACT